>LUCW03001422.1:0-29926 GCA_001586965.3 Sphaeroforma sirkka | reverse complement strand
AGATAGATGCCCAGCAGGCATATCTTTCACACTATTCGACACACCTACATTCGACGTGCAATAAGCTTCGTATATAGGATATCGCTAAGTCGTGTTGTATTCATTTTATTGATATGATGCTACGCTGTATTGTAAAAGGAAATCAAAATACTAGGTTGGACAATAGGTTTCTACGCGTTGATAGACAAGTGGTGGAAGGTGTGAGTGACAAGTATATATCATGCTTGAGGTGCAGGTGGGCAACCTGTACACTCTGTGAACAACCGCTGAGGACAAGGCGCATTGAACTCTGTGTGATTGAGAGTTTATGAGTCGGTGAACAACCGTTGCTTCGAGCGTGTCGCATGACATCCAGTCGATAGAGTCACCCTGAGAGGTGTTGAATTGATATAGCATTGTTACTTAGAGGCGGAAATGAAAATAATGCAATGACCAGAATCACGGAAAGCGTGTCAATTCGATATCCATACAATCTCACACTTCAAGAGTTGAGACAAGAAACATCAATACACCAATTATCAAAGACTTCAGGTTAAATACAGCTTGTATTTCGATATCTGTATTCGTCAAAAAAAATTGCTCACTCACCCGAATAGAGTGCAGAACACCCCCCGCCAAAACTAAACATTTGACAGCTGTCTAAAGTACAAAACTACCACCTTCGATATCCGAACGACTATGAAAACTTGCGAAAATTAAGAGGAACGATCCGTACCAGCCCCTAAAAGGTCGACCACCAATCCAGTTGGATATAAAATTACCTGACTCGCGCTACTAGTCAATAAACAAGCGTTTACGTGAAGATGGAAAAAAGTTCACTTGGTATCAAATGAAACTTGTTTAATCTCCCAGCTTCAGGCGCTTCCTGTTGCTTGCTGATCATTGTACTCTCGTTGCAGTTGTCTTCGTCGTCGGCCTGATATAACTTCGTTTGCGTAGGATGCGTTGTCTGTAAAGTGTACGAATATCATCTGCCATGTCTGTTTCGTGTGTGTATGCGTGTTCGCCAGTCCTATAAATTTATCACTGATCGAGTTAGATATTATAGTGCCTCAGTCTCATCACGGCCACAGACAAAATACCGTTGCCCTCCTTGCTTACTATTCTGTATGGTCCGCCATATGGTGCTGTCATTTTATTTGTTCCACCTTGGTTGTGAACCATTATAATGTTCTTTTTTGGAAGTGCACGTACTTATTTTAGTACTTGCGGTCATATTGCTTCGCGCATCTTTTTTTTTTTTTTTTTTTGATATTGTGCCATATTAAAGTCTAGTTTTGGTCTGATCGACTCGTCACAGAATTTTGGTCCCATGATAGTCTTGTCTGTGTTTCGAAGTGTATCAAAAGTACACATCGAATCGAAGTGACGCATGTAATGCGTTCGCCATCTGTTCATTGCAGTAGGTACTTTCGGGATTCATCGCGTCGGTTGAATGGCCGATGGTTTATTATCGATGAGAATTGTGTCTCTCGAGATGGTGATACTTGACTGTTGCCAATAATTCCTTCAAGGTTTTGTCTATCTTGATTAGTCCTATAAATTTATCACTGATCGAGTTAGATATTATAGTGCCTCAGTCTCATCACGGCCACAGACAAAATACCGTTGCCCTCCTTGCTTACTATTCTGTATGGTCCGCCATATGGTGCTGTCATTTTATTTGTTCCACCTTGGTTGTGAACCATTATAATGTTCACTTTTTGGAAGTGCACGTACTTATTTTGGTACTTGCGGTCATATTGCTTCGCGCATCTTTTTTTTTTTTTTTTGATATTGTGCCATATTAAAGTCTAGTTGTGGTCTGATCGACTCGTCTAGAATTTTGGTCCCATGATAGTCTTGTCTGTGTTCGAAGTGTATCAAAAGTACACATCGAATCGAAGTGACGCATGTCTCCTTGAAAACGTAGATTATTGTGCATCTGCACGAACAGGAGTCGTAAGCACTAGTTACCAAGATTTTGTTCAACAAATTTTCTGAACGATGATGTGAAGACTCTCTGATAGTTCCCTTCATTCCGTCACCATAGGTTGTTATGGGCTGTACCATGCTTGCTTGATAGTGCTCCAGAGCATGTCATTCCTATACATCGTGCCTTAGTCTGTTTATATGACTTGCGGAAAGCCATGTTCGTGATGTTTTGGTGCTGATTTGTTCATTTTTGCCTTCAGTATAGAATTTGACGAGTGCACATCTAGACAAACTAGAATGTCCATGATCCTTCTATTGGGGTCTAACAAAGGGGACTTATGGTATCCACTTCAGTTTACCACTGGAAAATGAAGCCGTTGTTGATTGTAACGTGTGGTATCTAATTGATGAATTTTGTTTTTTGAGACATGACACGCATCTTTTTTATGCACCTACCTACATACTCTTTTGTCGTGACTATGTGTGGCCGTCTAGAAATTTGAACAACGGTTCTCCAATGATGTAGTGTCCCACATGAGTATTGCACTGTGAGAGTAGCTTTGCCATCGGATGTGACTGAATCTAGATTAGCTGACTCGCTGGTGGTTTGCACTGCCGAGATTTTATGGATGGGCTGTGAGCTGGTTTTGGGTCAAAGTACGATGACTTCGAGCCTATTTTGGCTACTAACGTGATACCCCATGGTGCTTTTCAGCAAGCTGTGGCGCTTCCTTTCACAAAGGCGTTATTTGTGTTTTCACTAGCATTGGGTCGCCTTCTAGACAAGAATTTGGGGAACCAAGTTGCGCTCGGGTGGTATGGGACACATATATCATGATACTCGTTTCTTTCTCTGCGACTATCGAGCACTTCTGGGATTAGCTCTCAAGGTGGATTTGCCCGTGCGTTAGTTTCATCTGCTCACTTTTAAAATAGAGCGTTCAGTTCTTTGGCATAAAACTTTGCTGTGTGTACATTATGTACTGCTGCAAATAAGTCGACTGTGAACTTACCAAACCTACGTTCCCCTTCTTCTTCGAATCGTAGATGAAGTTTCCAGCCGATGCCTGATATCCCTAAGTGCTATGTATTTCCTGTTCTTGATATTGGAACTATTTTTATGTAATCGCGATAGCATGTCAAAGGATTAGTTGTCTTTACCTGGTACATGATTAATTGTGAATTGAAGGAGGCATACTTTGCCAACGTAGGGCACAGCTTTTGTTGTTGATTCATCTGATAGAATGTTTTGTGATATGTTCACAATTTTCATTTCTCTCCCTTTTATGTACTCCGAAAAATGTTATAAACTTTAAACCAGTAGTGAATTCTTTGTGTTCGTCCCATATTTTTGTTGTGCGGGGGATGAACCTCTCAAGAAATAGAGCAATCTTTTCTGACATCATCTATTACTTGAAGTAGACAACCGCCGGATCTATAATCACTGGCGTCATTCATGTCTGAAATTGTACGCCATCCACTGGGTGTGCAAGGTTGCTGAGCACGCTATGGCTTCTTCGATTTCTTCCTATTCTTAAATGAGGACAGGTGTCCGCAGGTTTGATATATTATGATTCGGTTCACCTTTCACAAGATCGTGGAAGTGTTTCGTGATGTATGTAAAATTTGATATGTGCTTACGTATACAGTTTGCTAAGCCTACCGCTCGTTATGAGCCCCGTTTGGTTCTTGGCAATAGCCAGTCAATCGTACACATCTTTGATTCTCTCGGTAAATTTTGAGCCCTTGAGTCAGCGTGGTGATTTTGACGCATGATGTATTGTCCGTTTTGACATAAAATGCATATTTGTTGTGACTCAACCTCTTGTTGACTTCTCGCACTGTGTCTTGTATTTATCTTCTATGAGGCTAGCAATGACTATGTCATCTACATATATTAGTACTCATTCGATGTTACTGAGTAGGTTTGCTATCGCTCGTTGGCTGTCAGTGAGCGATTGCAATCAAAACAAATGCTGAACTAAACGATTAGCATGCTTCTCGCCCTGAAAACATGAAGAAATGTCTACTATATTCATGTACCAGGGAGTGATGAAATTGATATGTCAGGTCTAGCCTTGAAAACATTTGCGTACCCTGTAGGTTGTGAAGTACTTTCTTGTTCTTTGGTAGAACGAATTTATATTGGTTGACACACACGGGGGGGCCCTTAGTAAGCCTTCTTTGGAAATTTTCTCATTTTAATAAGTATTGTCTTAGTTATTTCAGATGGCAGCAGCATACCGTCTTATTAACCGATAGGAACATTTGTTCATTGACTAGTAGCGCGAGTCAGGTAATTTTATATCAATCCGATTGGTAGTCGACCTTTTTTACGGGCTGGTACGGATCGTTTCCACCTAATTTTTGAAAGTTTTCAGCGCGCTCGAATATTGCAGGTGGTAGCCTAAAACCCTAAACCCTAAAATACTTGATGGCCGATGGACAACACACTAGTAGCATTTACGAGTATTTAGTAGGAGAAGGAAAACAATAAAAAAAAATCCATTGGACGTTTAGTCCGATACGATCAACCATATTTGCGTTTCACTTCTGTCTCTAGTAGAGTCTAGAAGCTAGTGTCTATCCGACCCATCCGCCCAAGTGTGCTATTTCGCCCACTCGGGAGGGAACCGTACACCGATTCCGTCCTTTGTGTGGGCGACAGGTTCAATGTATTTTTTAGTAGCTGAACAAATTCAATTACTAAAACAACTAGCCCGCCAAACTCTCCGTTTGCTAGATAGCGCTATTCTAAGTTGTTGTATACGAAGCATTTGAGTTGGTGTGCTAGCATACGTTACTATGCAGGATAGTAGGTTAGAAAGGCAACTCCTGTGATATAGTCCTGCCTAACGTCCCTAAGAACAACCCTGCAGCTGCCAAAAAACGAGTTGTAGGCACCATGGTATCCCTATTCCTATGTATGTACGATGACACCACATAGATTTACAATATGAACAGAATCGGTTTGAATCGAGATTCAAATATATTTGAACGGAAAGAAAGGTTGAGAGTGTGAGAGCAACACCTTCTACAACGGGTGAGACAACTGTTTATAAAATAACAGTGAGTGCTAAGGAGTTTACTGACAGCGAAAAAAGACACACACACACACACACACACACACATATATATATATATATATATATATATATATATATATATATATATATATATATATAAATAAATCCTAAACATACACACACACACACACACACACACACACACACACACACACATATATATATATATATATATATATATATATATATATACCAAGCATAAAGTGTTATGTCTCCGCAGACGATAACATCAAGCGCACCCGATGCATTAGATGATGATGTCACAATAGAAACTCAGATCTTAATATCTGGTCCTACACGCACAGCTTTAGCATGTCACACATTGGCGATCTACCAAAAGATGTAGAAACTCGATATAGCTCACAACCCTACATCAATAATCAGGCTATTGGAGCCATCAAGGTGAATTTAGAACACTTTGGAAATATTGGAAAAAGAATTTGTATTAAATTATTGTAAATACAAATAAAAACCAATATTTGTTTTCATTTGATCTTGATATTTTAGACTGACCGGAGGCCGTATTTCTACAACTACTTAAAGGGCTGCTTAAAGAACAGCCAAGAGTTGCGAAACAACTAAAGAAGATACTTCAACAATCTAATGTTGTTAATTACGTATATCAGGGTCTACCCTCCTGATACTGAAGTTGCCATATTTAACGGGACTATGGTTCATCCAGCCAGCGTTACACCGAATCTAACTGACTTAGAAGAGCTCGAGAGTAGAGTTAAAAAAAAATATACAATTCAACTCCATACTTGTAAGATGGCTATTCGTGTAGGGTTTGATCACCCCACGCTGAAAGAAACCATACGTGTAATATACCGACGCTGTACTGATTGTGAAAAGAACCAGATCAAGCGCTACGGTTAGGCACCCATAAAAAGTGCGACAGAAGACCAACCAATGCGTCGAGTCGTGGTAGATTTGGTTAAACTTCCGCGATTCAAGCATACTGGCGATGTATATATCTGTCATTTTTTATGTGTGGCTTTGGGCTATAACTTGCTTTATGCAATACCGAACAAACGTCCGCAAACAGTGGCAGAGTAATGCTATCACGTCTTTAATGACTTTGGTTTCCCCCAAGTATTATGTTCTGACAACGGTAGTGAGTTTGGTACCGACGTAATGGAGGCACTTATACTCGTATCAGGCATGACCCATAGGTGTGGTGTTTCTTATAAACTTCAAACGCAGGGTGCAAATGAGACACGTCATATAGTACTAAAGAAGCTATTGCGTACCGCACTAGATGACGTTGAGGATATGTAGCCTTGTTATCATTTGAAATGGGTTCAGACTCAAATGAATAACTGCATAAATCCTCAAACTGGAACACTCCGGTTCATTATTTCTTTGGCCACTATAGTGAATTACAAGCAACATTTGACAAAACTGCGCCCGAGAAACACGTTACTCCGTGGCTACAGAAGATCGAGTATATGCAAAACGTTGTTTACCCCTGTTTACTCGAGCACAAAAATTGTGTCCTACTTAAAGCGTATGAGCGATGGAATAACACTAAGAACATTGTTCATTTCAAAGTTGGCGATTATGTTGACATTATGAATCGCAATGTGTAAACTTCGATGGAAATTACTAGGTTTCAAATTATATTAAACTAAATACAATTTAGTCAGTTAGGATTTAGCAGTGGTAGCTTGTGTAAGAATGATCGGGACTGCCTCTTGTTAAGAGCCTAAATATCCTCGATCACATAGGGCGTACCTCTAGCTGTTCTTTATTGAATAATTTTCACTAGAAGTACTAAGTGTTCATGACCACTTGCCTAATTTGTAAATAGACATAATAACGTAAGTCACGTCAATACATTAGCTGATATAAATAAAGTTCCATCTGAAGAAAAGTTAAAAAAAGAAAAAAAACTTATTGGATTTTGGAGATTGGCGGGAGGACCAAAATCTACAAGTAGTAGTTCGGAGATTATAAAATTTAGTTTATAATATTCTACATCTACTAATGTCTCAAATAGGTCCAAGTAGATGAGTCATACCAAATACTCAGGCTATTGGATCCATCAGTGTGAATTTAGAACACTTTCGAAATATTGGAAAAAAAAAACTGTATTAATTTTTTTTAAAATACAAAATAAAAAAACCAATGTTTATCTCAATTGATCTTGATATTTTAGACTGACCGGAGACCGTATTTCTACAAATGCCAACATTACCGAACTTTCTTCTAAGACAATCGGATCCTTTGTTATTTCTTACCATGATGAGAAAAGTGATACTTACAAAGTGAATAACATAAATGGTACTAGCGCAACTAACCTAGGCACTCACCGTATTCCTACCTCCAAACTCTCATTCGCTCGCTCGTTTGAATTCTGATGTCCCAGTTATGGAGTCACAAGTCAAAACATCCGAAGACGGATACACTGACTACAAGACCCGTTTTATGGATGGGACAGTAGCTTGGCTAACCTCCAATGCGTTTCGTGTATCTCGCGACTTCCTTCGTATTTTTTGCAAAAGAAATGGAATAAGCATTTACATAAGAACACACGAGATGAACGGAAAGGGTTTCATCAGGTGACTACAAACCTTGTTGGATAGGTAATTCTTTATTTGCCACCTACTTCCGATGTAACTAAACTTTCTGATCTGCTTACCAACAGAGAAAAAAGCTCTTCAAAATTTCATAATCTCTGAACTACTACTTGCAGGTTTTGGTCTTCCCGCCAGCCTCCAAAATCCAATGATTCCTTATTAAGTCTACTTACCTAATTGTTTTTATAAGTCTTTTTCTTTTTTTAACTTTTCTTCAGATGGAACTTTATTTATATCAGCTAATGTATTGACGTGACTTACGTTATTATGTCTATTTACAAATTAGGCAAGTGGTCATGAACACTTAGTACTTCTAGTGAAAATTATTCAATAAAGAACAACTAGAGGTACGCCCTGTGTGATCGAGGATATTTAGGCTCTTAACAAGAGCAGTCCCGATCATTCTTACACAAGCTACCACTGCTAAATCCTAACTGACTAAATTGTATTTTAGTTTAATATAGTTTGAAACCTAGTAATTTTCCATCGAAATTTACAGTACTTCTAGTGAGAATTATTTAATAAAGAACAGCTAGAGGTACGTCCTGTGTGATCGAGGATAGTAAGGCTCTTAATAAGTGTTTTTCTTTTTTTTAACTTTTCTTCAGATGTAACTCTATTTATATTAGCTAATGTATTAACTTGACTTGCGTTCTTATGTCTATCTACAAATTAGACATGTGATCATGAACACTTAGTACTTCTAGTGAAAATTATTCAATAAAGAACAGCTAGAGGTACGTCCTGTGTGATCGAGGATAGTAAGGCTCTTACCAAGAGACAGTCCCGATCATTCTTACACAAAGCTACTGTAAACTTCGATGGAAATTACTAGGTTTCAAACTATATTAAACTAAAATACAATTTTAGTCAGTTAGGATTTAGCAGTGGTAGCTTGTGTAAGAATGATCGGGACTGCCTCTTGTTAAGAGCCTAAATATCCTCGATCACACAGGGCGTACCTCTAGCTGTTCTTTATTGAATAATTTTCACTAGAAGTACTAAGTGTTCATGACCACTTGCCTAATTTGTAAATAGACATAATAACGTAAGTCACGTTAATACATTAGCTGATATAAATAAAGTTCCATCTGAAGAAAAGTTTAAAAAAGAAAAAAAAGACTTATTGGATTTTGGAGATTGGCGGGAGGACCAAAATCTATATAAGTAGTAGTTCGGAGATTATAAAATTTAGTTTATAATATCCTACATCTACTAATGTCTCAAATAGGTCCAAGTAGATGAGTCATACCAAATACTCAGGCTATTGGAGCCATCAAAGTGAATTTAGAACACTTTGGAAATATTGGAAAAAGCTTGTACTAAATTATTATTTAAAATACAAATAAAACCAATGTATTATCTCAATTGATCTTGATATTTTAGACTGACCGGAGGCCGTATTTCTACATAGCCCCCAGTAGCTTTTAGAACTACGAACGTACGTTAAGATACGATCTAGTTGGTAAAGCGAAAACCAAAGTAAAAACGGTTTCGGTCATGACTTATCGAGTAAGTATGTGCCTATATGTACGAGTTCAAGACTCATGTTGTACTCTATGTCGTTTAGTATTTGGTCAGTAACCATTTCCGATGTAGGCGCCTTACGTTTATTATTTGGTAAGGTAATAGCCAAAGGCTGTTCTTCATTAGTAAGTAAGTTTGAACAATTTTTCTGCACTGTTGGTAAGCAGATCAGAAAGTTTAGTCACGTAGGAAGTAGGTGGCAAATAGGGAATTTCAGATCCGTCAGGGTTTGTAGTCACCTGAGGAAACCCTTTTCGTTTATCTCGTGTGTTCTTATGTAAACGCTTATTCCATTTCTTATTAAAGATACGAAGAAAGTCGCGAGATTCACGAAATGCATCGGAGGTTAGCCAAGCTACTGTCCCATCCATGAAACGGGTCTTGTAGTAAGTGTAACCGTCTTCGGATGTTTTGTCAATTATATCTTTGACTTGTGACTCCATAACTGGTATATCAGAATCAAATGAGCGAGCGAATGAGAGTTCGGAGGTAGGGATACGGTGAGTGCCTAGATTGGTTGCGCTAGTACCATCAATGTTATTCACTTCGTAAGTATCACTCTTCTCATCATGGTGGTAGGAAATAACAAAAGGTCCTATCGTCTTAGAAGAGAGTTCGGTAACGTTGGCGTTTCGATTTATAATGTTAACGTAATCGCCGACTTTGAACTGAACAATGTTCTTAGTGTTATTCCATCGGTCATACGCTTTAAGTAGGACGCGATTCTTGTGCTCAGTAAACAGGGGTAAACAACGTTCTGCATATGCTCGATCTTTTGTAGCCACGGGGTAGCGTGTTTCTCGGGCGCAGTTTTATCAAACGTTGCTTGTAATTCACTATAGCGGCCAAAGAAATAGTGAAACAGGAGTGTTCCAGTTTGAGGATTCATGCAGTTATTCATTTGAGTCTGAACCCATTTCAAATGATAAGGCCACATATCCTCAACGTCGTCTAGTGCGGTACGCAAGAGTTTCTTAAGTTCTCTATGACGTGTCTCATTTGCACCCTGCGTTTGAGGTTTGTAAGGAACACCACGCCTATGGGTCATGCCTGATACAGTATAAGTGCCTCCATTACGTCGGTACAAAACTCACTACCGTTATCAGAACATAGTACTCGGGGAAACCGAAGTCATTAAAGACGTGATAGCATAATTCTGCCACTGTTTGTGGACGTTTGTTCGGTATTGCATAAAAGCAAGTTATAGCCCGAAGCCACACATAAGAAATGACAGATATATACATCGCCAGTATGCTTGGATCGCGGGAGTTTAACCAAATCGACTATGACTCGGCGCATCGGTTGGTCTTCTGTCACACTTTTAGGGGTGCCCAACCGTATCGCTTGATCTGGTTCTTTTCACAATCAGTACAGCGTCGGTATACTTCACGTATGGTTTCTTTCAGCGCCGGGTGATCAAGCCCTGCACGAATAGCCATTTTATAAGTATGCTCATATGCTCGATGCGTTAAATTATGTATAATTTTAACTCTACTTTCGAGCTCCTCTAAGTCAGTCAGATTCTGCGTAACGCTGGCTGGATGAACCATAGTCCTGTTGGAAAGGGCAACCTCAGTATCAGGAGGGGTAGAGTCCTGAGATACATAATTGACAACATTGGATTGTTGAAGTATCTTCTTCAGTTGTTTCGCAACTCCTGGCTGTTCTTTAAGCAGCGCTTTAAGTAGTTGAGTGCGAGCTTCAGGTTCTCTTAGAGTTTTGAGTCTTTGATCCATGGCCTTAGCTAGTTCCATGTT
Source organism: Sphaeroforma sirkka (assembly GCA_001586965.3). NCBI lineage: Eukaryota > Ichthyosporea > Ichthyophonida > Sphaeroforma > Sphaeroforma sirkka. The sequence continues at coordinate 19,063 of LUCW03001422.1, read as the reverse complement.
TTTTACGATCTAATGCCGTTTCAATCGGCATTACCTCGACTACAATCTTGTTGGGTGCATGTGTTGTACGAGTCTTGAGCTTTTGTTCAAACTCTTTGGACTCCTCTAGTTTAGCTAAGAATTCGGTTGAGGGTTTCCACTTGAGTGGTACCTGCAGGACCGATGCGACAAACAATGGTGTGTTTCCAAGGCGTCTTCTTAATAGAATAGGATCCCTGATACAAGAACGTGTCGGTTTCACGGTCGACATAAATAGGTTCGTCTTGAATCATATTAATTAAATCACGTATCCATGGGTCGGAGTTACGTAAGGGACAACACAGCGTAATGGTAGATTTAGTAATATTAACATAATTTAACAACTGTGCGATAAGTTGACAAGGGTGGGTTAGCCCACGCATTATGCTTTGATAAGTCAAGCTGAAATGCATCACCTTTAGGATGAGTCAACGACCTATATTCAGAAACCTGTTTGTTATGTTCTGCGGCGAACATATCAACAGTAAATGGACCCCATCGTGATTGAGCGAGGTTAAACCATTTCTTATTTAGCATCCAATCGGTTGCTAATAACTCTCTTTGACTGTTTTCTGGTAGTCGGGCACAAGTCGAGAGAGCATGTCAGGAAGATGGTTATGTATTCCTGGAATGTGTGTTATATTAAAAGCGAACTTGGCAATAATGTCATGCCAGCGGCTCACCAACTGTGAATCAGGGTTCATATCTTTTAAGTATGTTAAAGACTTTTGATCACAGGCGACAGTAAAGTAACTTCCATAAAGGTAGTCTTTAAACTGTCTTAGCGCAGTAACTATAGCAAGGAGCTCTTGTTTAACGGTAGGGTAATTCCGTTGACTCTTATTATAACTCTTGCTAAAAAATTGTATGTAGCGCGGTTTACCATTTATCGTTTGGTAAAGCACTCCACCTACCGCTCGATCTGAAGCGTCGGTTGCTACTTGGAATGGGACACCATCCACAGGGTACTGCATGATGGGTGCGTCCATTACTTTACTTTTGACTAGTTTAAATGCATCATCACATTCTTTTTAGTCAAAGCTTTCCCAAAGGTTCCTTTGTGCAGCCGTAGGTGACTGAAAGGCTTTAAGTAATGAGAAAGATGCGGTACCGAATCCGAGAAGAAGTTAACAAACCCACACACAGAGTTCACATCTCTTCCAGTAATTGGTGTTGATAAATCCAACAGAAACTGTTTCTTGCCAGGATCAATTTCTACCCCTGCTGCAGATACTTTGTAGCCAAGTAAGTGTATAGTATCTTTAGCAAAAGAACACTTGTCTTCGTTAATCTTAAGTTTAGCATGATTAAGTCGCTTTAAGACTTCTTTAACGAGTTTAGCATGTTCATGTGCTGTCTTTGTAAAGATAACTATATCATCTAAATAGACTGATACGTTATACGACAGGTCCGCAAATAGTTCCATCATAACTTGTTGGAAGAAAGAAGGTAACATGTGTAAGCCTTCAGGTGCACCTTTAAACTGGTACTTCTTACCTTGCCAAGTAAAGGAAAAGTATTTCCTATGAGGCTCATATATCTGTAGTTGATGGAATGCAGCTTTTAAGTCTATCTTGGAAAGATAGTCGCACCCTCCATTTTGCGTAGTATCTCGCTTATCTTAGGTAAGGGAAAACTATGTTGCGGAATTAGTTTGTTGATTGGCGACAGGTCTAGTACTACTCTTGTTTTACTAAACGTTCCATCAGATTTATATTGATCGACCGCTAAGAGAGCTAAGTTAACTGGGGTTGCATCATAATTGATTTCAATTAGACCCTGTTTTAACCAATCTTCGATTTGGGTTTTGACAACGTCTTTGTGTCTCCAACTCACGTAGTTATGTGAAGGACACTTTAACTTAGAGAAGTCGACGTTTGTTAAGTCAAGTCTAACGTACCCATTAGAGAACTTAAACATACACCAGTCAGTTATTGCAATCTTCCTGTTTTGTATAATTAAGTCCATAATTATATCGGTGAAGTGCGGAATCATATCCTTTGCTTCACCTTCCGGAGGTTTTAGGTATCTTTAACATATTATCATCATCTGACTGATCTTTATTCGGGTCTAGCCCATTAGGCAGACCAGTGAGTGTTATACCTAAACTGAGAAGATCAGTCATACCTATAATTAAATCGTATTTCTGAGACATGTCAGTAACGATTAGGTGAGTCTTCACTTCTCTTCTATCTGACAGCATTATGTGTGCATAGTCAATGGCTTGTTCGCAAGTAGTAACTTTGCCATTTCCCAAGATTAAATCAGTTTGTTTCGTTATGGACAGCCATATCTGTAGCGTAGGCTACTCGGCATGAATAGCAGAGACTTCAGCCCCTGGATCAAATAGTGCCATAACTTTTTTTTCTCCATTTACGAAAACTGTTTGAAAGATACGTTCATCTCCTTTGGTATAGATTTTATTGAACATTTTCTCATAATCTTGCTCTAGTGCGCACATATGGTACTGTCAGTGCTTAACTGGACGTCTGTAAGTCCTTGCAATCCTCTTTGTGCCAACCGTTAGTACCCTTGCAAGTAGCACACTCTTTCATATAGTGTCCAAAATCTGGCTTGCCTGGTGCACACTTAACAGGGTCGTGTCTACCATTCCACTTGCCATTACGTTTTGTGAGGTTGTAACCACACTTCTTGCAAGGCGCTCTCACCTTCTTATCACCTTTCGGTTCGGTAGAAGTAGAGCCCAGTACCCCCCTCCAGTAGTAGTGCGAGGTTTCTTAGTACTACGCGCAGTATTAGTCTCTACTGCGTTTCGCTTAGTGGGCTGGGTGTAGCTCGTGGTACTAAGTACTCTAGTAGAGGAATTGGTATGCTTGTGTACTATCTTCTCAAAGACAGACCAAGGCATAGATCATAAATCACCATAGGCGATGATGTCATCATTGACTTTCTTAAAGAGGTTAGCTCCCAGAGTCTCCATCATCTGACAAATTAATAAATATTCGCCAGTATAGGTACGACCACCCATCCGAGTATTCATATGTGTCATATGAGCTAGAGCACCTCGAATAGTGGTATCGTTCGCAAAGAACTTGCGAGACTCTAGAAGTTCACGGTCACGTGCATCTTCAAAAAAGGTGTTAAGTATATTATCACGCAACTGGTGCCAGGGTAGGGCTTTCCAGTTGGGCTCATGAACCTTCAAGATAGTTCGCCATTCACCTGGCTCACAGAAATGAATAAAGGCATTCATCATCTGCTTATCCCTAAGGCTGGCAGACTCCTTAAGTTGGTCGAAGGCCTTCAGTGTCTCCACTGTACTCTCATTAGTAGAGAAATCGACCTCAGCCTGCGCGTTACCTAGCTGCTTTATAAAGCTTGGTTCTAAGTGTTCACGAGGCTCATGCTCAGTGCTACGGGCTGCTAGTGCCAAGATGGTGTCTATTTCCTTTCTCTTGTTATCGATTAGATAGCGAATGTTATCCGCTTTCCTATCGTCAAGGTCAGAGTCATTCAATAGACGGTCCTCAAGGACTTGCATACCAGAGCGTAATAGCCTGAGACGAGTATGTCTGGTTCTCACTTCCTCATCCTCAGGATTAGAGCGGGAACTCTCTAACGAGGTACTGGTGTAGCGATTGCCAAAATCGTGATTACCAGGGTTAGTTGGCAAATGAGGGTCGATATTACGAGGATGGTAAGCCTCATCGAGTTCCATACGATCATATCCTCTGACAGGGTTAGGTTTGTCAAGAGGATGGTCGATGGTAGCATCAGAGCTATAGAGATTAAATTTTGAAATATTATCTCTCTCGCCAGTGGTAACTGGCTTAGTGGTAAACATACTGGCTGGTAAACCAGTAGGTCTCGGGTTCGAAACCCGGCCCGAATTTTTTTTCTTCTTCGGTATAGGAAGAATATCAGCCAAGTGGGACACGATAGAGGGTCCACAACTGCTGCTGCCGCTAGCTCCTTCAAGAGCGCTTCAGTGCGGTTCAATTGGCGTCGAGATTGAGAGGATCCAGCCACTCGTTGTCGAGTTATGGCGTCCTCAGCTTCGGCCCCAAGATTTGAGCTGAATGGAATGGCTTCTCCATCGATGGCGAAACCGAAATTTTCGGACAGGTCCAATACTTCCTTTTCACGCCGGATTTGTGCTGGAGTGTCCTTTTAGATGTGGAGTTATAATGCCCCCGACATTCGTATCCACGAATTTTTCCAGCCTTTCGACGTTTATCCCCAATATTTGACGGCACGTGGTCAGGGGCAAGCTGGGGTCCTGAGCTTCACTCCTAGGTGATACACGGACGCTGGCGAGCCTTTCCGCGGTAGTAGATACCTCTTCTTCCAAGGCTTTAGGATCCGACGAGTCATCCTCAGAATAATCCTCTGTACCAACCTCAGAATTTGCTTCCCCAACAGTATCCTCGGCAGGCTCAACTCCGGACAGGCTAGGTGTTTCCACAGGGACCTCAGGAACCTCGGCAGGCTTAGCAGGCTTAGAGCTAGCGGCTCCCTTGCCTTTAGAAGTACCCTTAGCCATAGTAATTGCTGGATAGTAAATTGATGTCAGACAGTCTAGAAGCAGTACACTACTGTAACTACTATATAACTGAAAAATATTATTGGATTTTGGAGATTGGCGGGAGGACCAAAATCAATAAGTAGTAGTTCGGAGATTATAAAATTTAGTTTATAATATCCTACATCTACTAATGTCTCAAATAGGTCCAAGTAGATGAGTCATGCCAAATACTCAGGCTATTGGAGCCCATCAAAGTGAATTTAGAACACTTTGGAAATATTGGAAAAAAAGAGCTTGTACTAATTATTTAAAATACAAATAAAACCAATGTATTATCTCAATTGATCTTGATATTTTAGACTGACCGAAGGCCGTATTTCTATTAGCCCCAGTAGCTACGACGTACGTTAAGAGCGATCTAGTTTAAAGGCGAAAACCAAAGTAAAACGGTTTCGTCATGACTTATCAGTATATTGCCTATATGTACGAGTTCAAGACTCATGTTGTACTCTATGTCGTTTAGTATTTGGTCCAGTAACCATTTCCGATGTAGGCGCCTTACGTTTATTCATTTGGTAAGGTATTAGCCAAAGGCTGTTCTTCATTAGTAAGTAAGTTTGAACAATTTTCTGCACTGTTGGTAAGCAGATCAGAAAGTTTAGTCACGTAATGGGAAGTAGGTGGCAAATAGGAATTTCAGATCCGTCAGGGTTTGTAGTCACCTGAGGAAACCCTTTTCGTTTATCTCGTGTGTTCTTATGTAAACGCTTATTCCATTTCTTATTAAAGATACGAAGAAAGTCGCGGGATTCACGAAATGCATCGGAGGTTAGCCAAGCTACTGTCCCATCCATGAAACGGGTCTTGTAGTAAGTGTAACCGTCTTCGGATGTTTTATCAATTATATCTTTGACTTGTGACTCCATAACTGGTATATCAGAATCAAATGAGCGAGCGAATAGAGTTCGGAGGTAGGGATACGGTGAGTGCCCAGATTGGTTGCGCTAGTACCATCAATGCTATTCACTTCGTAGTATCACTCTTCTCTCATCATGGTAGGAAATAACAAAAGGTCCTATCGTCTTAGAAGAGAGTTCGGTAACGTTGGCGTTTCGATTTATAATGTTAACGTAATCGCCGACTTTGAACTGAACAATGTTCTTAGTGTTATTCCATCGGTCATACGCTTTAAGTAGGACGCGATTCTTTGTGCTCAGTAAACAGGGGTAAACAACGTTCTGCATATGCTCGATCTTTTGTAGCCACGGGGTAGCGTGTTTCTCGGCTACCAGTTTTATCAAACGTTGCTTGTAATTCACTATAGCGGCCAAAGAAATAGTGAAACGGGAGTGTTCCAGTTTGAGGATTCATGCAGTTATTCATTTGAGTCTGAACCCGTTTCAAATGATAAGGCCACATATCCTCAACGTCGTCTAGTGCGGTACGCAAGAGTTTCTTAAGTTCTCTATGACGTGTCTCATTTGCACCCTGCGTTTGAGGTTTGTAAGGAACACCACGCCTATGGGTCATGCCTGATACGAGTATAAGTGCCTCCATTACGTCGGTACAAAACTCACTACCGTTATCAGAACATAGTACTCGGGGAAACCGAAGTCATTAAAGACGTGATATAGCATAATTCTGCCACTGTTTGTGGACGTTTGTTCGGTATTGCATAAAGCAAGTTATAGCCCGAAGCCACATAAGAAATGACAGATATATACATCGCCAGTATGCTTGGATCGCGGGAGTTTAACCAAATCGACTATATGACTCCGGCGCATCGGTTGGTCTTCTGTCACACTTTTTTAGGGGTGCCCAACCGTATCGCTTTGATCTGGTTCTTTTTCACAATCAGTACAGCGTCGGTATACTTCACGTATGGTTTCTTTCAGCGCCGGGTGATCAAGCCCCTGCACGAATAGCCATTTTATAAGTATGCTCATATGCTCGATGCGTTAAATTATGTATAATTTTAACTCTACTTTCGAGCTCCTCTAAGTCAGTCAGATTCTGCGTAACGCTGGCTGGATGAACCATAGTCCTGTTGGAAAGGGCAACCTCAGTATCAGGAGGGTAGAGTCCTGAGATACATAATTGACAACATTGGATTGTTGAAGTATCTTCTTCAGTTGTTTCGCAACTCCTGGCTGTTCTTTAAGCAGCGCTTTAAGTAGTTGAGTGCGAGCTTCAGGTTCTCTTAGAGTTTTGAGTCTTTGATCCATGGCCTTAGCTAGTTCCATGTTTTTTACGATCTAATGCCGTTTCAATCGGCATTACCTCGACTGCAATCTTGTTGGGTGCATGTGTTGTAATGAGTCTTGAGCTTTTGTTCAAACTCTTTAGACTCCTCTAGTTTAGCTAAGAAATTCGGTTGAGGGTTTCCACTTAGTGGTACCTGCAGGACCGATGCGACAAACAATGGTGTGTTTCCAAGGCGTCTTCTTAATAGAATAGGATCCCTGATACAAGAACGTGTCGGTTTTCACGGTCGACATAAATAGGTTCTGTCTTGAATCATATTAATTAAATCACGTATCCATGGGTCGGAGTTACGTAAGGGACAACACAGCGTAATGGTAGATTTAGTAATATTAACATAATTTAACAACTGTGCGATAAGTTGACAAGGTGGGTTAGCCCACGCATTATGCTTTGATAAGTCAAGCTGAAATGCATCACCTTTAGGATGAGTCAACGACCTATATTCAGAAACCTGTTTGTTATGTTCTGCGGCGAACATATCAACAGTAAATGGACCCCATCGTGATTGAGCGAGGTTAAACCATTTCTTATTTAGCATCCAATCGGTTGCTAATAACTCTTTGACTGTTTTCTGGTAGTCGGGCACAAGTCGAGAGAGCATGTCAGGAAGATGGTTATGTATTCCTGGAATGTGTGTTATATTAAAAGCGAACTTGGCAATAATGTCATGCCAGCGGCTCACCAACTGTGAATCAGGGTTCATATCTTTTAAGTATGTTAAAGACTTTGATCACAGGCGACAGTAAAGTAACTTCCATAAAGGTAGTCTTTAAACTGTCTTAGCGCAGTAACTATAGCAAGGAGCTCTTGTTTAACGGTAGGGTAATTCCGTTGACTCTTATTATAACTCTTGCTAAAGAATTGTATGTAGCGCGGTTTACCATTTATCGTTTGGTAAAGCACTCCACCTACCGCTCGATCTGAAGCGTCGGTTGCTACTTGGAATGGGACACCATCCACAGGGTACTGCATGATGGGTGCGTCCATTACTTTACTTTTGACTAGTTTAAATGCATCATCACATTCTTCAGTCCAAAGCTTTCCCAAAGGTCCTTTGTGCAGCCGTAGGTGACTGAAAGGCTTTAAGTAATGAGAAAAGATGCGGTACCGAATCCGAGAAGAAGTTAACAAACCCACACACAGTTCACATCTCTTCCAGTAATTGGTGTTGATAAATCCAACAGAAACTGTTTCTTGCCAGGATCAATTTCTACCCCTGCTTATCTTTGTAGCCAAGTAAGTGTAGTATCTTTAGCAAAAGAACACTTGTCTTCGTTAATCTTAAGTTTAGAATTAAGTCGCTTTAAGACTTCTTTAACGTTTAGCATGTTCATGTGCTGTCTTTGTAAAGATAACTATATCATCTAAATAGACTGATACGTTATATACGACAGGTCCGCAAATAGTTCCATCATAACTTTTTGTAACATGTGTACCTTCAGGTGCACCTTTAAACTGTACTCCAAGTAAAGGAAAAGTATTTCCTAGAGGCTTATATAGTTGATGGAATGCAGCTAAAGATCTTGAAAAGATAGTCGCACCCTCCATTTTGCGTTAATCTTAGGTAAGGGAAAACTATGTTGCATTAGTTTGTTGATTTCACAGGTCTAGTACTACTTTGTTTTACTAAACGTTCAATCAGATTTATATTGATCGACCGCTAAGAGAGCTGTTAACTGGGGGGCATTTTGACAACGTCTTTCTTGTCTCCCAACTCAAGTCAGTTATTGTAATCTTCCTGTTTTGTATAATTAAGTCCATAATTATATCGGTGAAGTGCGGAATCATATCCTTTTGCTTCACCTTCCGGAGGTTTAGGTATCTTAACACATATTATCATCTGACTGATCTTTATTCGGGTTCCAGCCCATTAGGCAGACCAGTGAGTGTTATACCTAAACTGAGAAGATCAGTCATACCTATAATTAAATCGTATTTCTGAGACATGTCAGTAACGATTAGGTGAGTCTTCACTTCTCTTCTATCTGACAGCATTATGTGTGCATAGTCAATGGCTTGTTCGCAAGTAGTAACTTTGCCATTTCCCAAGATTAAATCAGTTGTTTCTGTTATGGACAGCCATATCTGTAGCGTAGGCTACTCGGCATGAGATAGCAGAGACTTCAGCCCCTGGATCAAATAGTGCCATAACTTTTTTCTCCATTTACGAAAACTGTTTGAAAGATACGTTCATCTCCTTTGGTATAGATTTTATTGAACATTTTCTCATAATCTTGCTCTAGTGCGCACATATGGTACTGTCAGTGCTTAACTTGGACGTCTGGTAAGTCCTTGCAATCCTCTTTGTGCCAACCGTTAGTACCCTTGCAAGTAGCACACTCTTTCATATAGTGTCCAAAATCTGGCTTGCCTGGTGCACACTTAACAGGGTCGTGTCTACCATTCCACTTGCCATTACGTTTTGTGAGGTTGTAACCACACTTCTTGCAAGGCGCTCTCACCTTCTTATCACCTTCGGTTCGGTAGAAGTAGAGCCAGTACCCCCCCTCCAGTAGTAGTGCGAGGTTTCTTAGTACTACGCGCAGTATTAGTCTCTACTGCGTTTCGCTTAGTGGGCTGGGTGTAGCTCGTGGTACTAAGTACTCTAGTAGAGGAATTGGTATGCTTGTGTACTATCTTCTCAAAGACAGACCAAGGCATAGATCGCAAATCACCATAGGCGATGATGTCATCATTGACTTTCTTAAAGAGGTTAGCTCCCAGAGTCTCCATCATCTGACAAATTAATAAATATTCGCCAGTATAGGTACGACCACCCATCCGAGTATTCATATGTGTCATATGAGCTAGAGCACCTCGAATAGTGGTATCGTTCGCAAAGAACTTGCGAGACTCTAGAAGTTCACGGTCACGTGCATCTTCAAAAAAAAGGTGTTAAGTATATTATCACGCAACTGGTGCCAGGGTAGGGCTTTCCAGTTGGGCTCATGAGCCTTCAAGATAGTTCGCCATTCACCTGGCTCACAGAAATGAATAAAGGCATTCATCATCTGCTTATCCCTAAGGCTGGCAGACTCCTTAAGTTGGTCGAAGGCCTTCAGTGTCTCCACTGTACTCTCATTAGTAGAGAAATCGACCTCAGCCTGCGCGTTACCTAGCTGCTTTATAAAGCTTGGTTCTAAGTGTTCACGAGGCTCATGCTCAGTGCTACGGGCTGCTAGTGCCAAGATGGTGTCTATTTCCTTTCTCTTGTTATCGATTAGATAGCGAATGTTATCCGCTTTCCTATCGTCAAGGTCAGAGTCATTCAATAGACGGTCCTCAAGGACTTGCATACCAGAGCGTAATAGCCTGAGACGAGTATGTCTGGTTCTCACTTCCTCATCCTCAGGATTAGAGCGGGAACTCTCTAACGAGGTACTGGTGTAGCGATTGCCAAAATCGTGATTACCAGGGTTAGTTGGCAAATGAGGGTCGATATTACGAGGATGGTAAGCCTCATCGAGTTCCATACGATCATATCCTCTGACAGGGTTAGGTTTGTCAAGAGGATGGTCGATGGTAGCATCAGAGCTATAGAGATTAAATTTTGAAATATTCTCTCTCGCCAGTGGTAACTGGCTTAGTGGTAAACATACTGGCTGGTAAACCAGTAGGTCTCGGGTTCGAAACCCGGCCCGAATTTTTTTCTTCTTCGGTATAGGAAGAATATCAGCCAAGTGGGACACGATAGAGGGGTCCACAACTGCTGCTGCCGCTAGCTCCTTCAAGAGCGCTTCAGTGCGGTTCAATTGGCGTCGAGATTGAGAGGATCCAACCACTCGTTGTCGAGTTATGGCGTCCTCAGCTTCGGCCCCAAGATTTGAGCTGAATGGAATGGCTTCTCCATCGATGGCGAAACCGAAATTTTCGGACAGGTCCAATACTTCCTTTTCACGCCGGATTTGTGCTGGAGTGTCCTTTAGATGTGGAGTTATAATGCCCCCGACATTCGTATCCACGAATTTTCCAGCCTTTCGACGTTTATCCCCAATATTTGACGGCACGTGGTCAGGGGGCAAGCTGGGGTCCTGAGCTTCACTCCTAGGTGATACACGGACGCTGGCGAGCCTTTCCGCGGTAGTAGATACCTCTTCTTCCAAGGCTTTAGGATCCGACGAGTCATCCTCAGAATAATCCTCTGTACCAACCTCAGAATTTGCTTCCCCAACAGTATCCTCGGCAGGCTCAACTCCAGACAGGCTAGGTGTTTCCACAGGGACCTCAGGAACCTCGGCAGGCTTAGCAGGCTTAGAGCTAGCGGCTCCCTTGCCTTTAGAAGTACCCTTAGCCATAGTATTTGCTGGATAGTAAATCGATGTCAGACAGTCTAGAAGCAGTACACTACTGTAACTACTAAATAACTGAAAAATATGTAAACTTCGATGGAAATTACTAGGTTTCAAACTATATTAAACTAAAATACAATTTAGTCAGTTAGATTTAGCAGTGGTAGCTTGTGTAAGAATGATCGGGACCGCCTCTTGTTAAGAGCCTAAATATCCTCGATCACACAGGGCGTACCTCTAGCTGTTCTTTATTGAATAATTTTCACTAGAAGTACTAAATGTTCATGACCACTTGCCTAATTTGTAAATAGACATAATAACGTAAGTCACGTTAATACATTAGCTGATATAAATAAAGTTCCATCTGAAGAAAAGTTAAAAAAAGAAAAAGACTTATTGGATTTTGAGATTGGCGGAGGACCAAAATCTGTAAGTAGTAGTTCGGAGATTATAAAATTTAGTTTATAATATCCTACATCTACTAATGTCTCAAATAGGTCCAAGTAGATGAGTCATACCAAATACTCAGGCTATTGGAGCCATCAAAGTGAATTTAGAACACTTTGGAAATATTGGAAAAAGAGCTTGTACTAAATTATTTAAAATACAAATGTGAGTTACAAATACCTCTATAACAAGGATGAACCTGATCGCCATGAGTTACCATGGTTAGAAAAGGTACAACGTATACATAACGTTGTATACCCTTGCTTGCGAGAAACACGTAATATAGCCTTATTAAAAAAAAAGGCAAAACAGATGGAACACTACCAAGAAGAAAGCAGAGTATCAGGTTGGTGACAGAGTTAACATCCGTCAACGCAACTCTGATGCTACTATACTAACATCTAAATGGATAGGTCCATATATAATCTCAGTAGCAGACACTAAAAGCGGAACGTACGAGGTTAATAACCCCGATGGTTCTAGTGCGCTTAATATAGGCACAAGTCGTATTCCGACTACTGAGAATATACTCGCAAGAAGACATAACTCTAATGCCCCTCTTGATCGTTCTGAATTTAAGGACATAATATAGAGAACGGATAAGGGAGGATACACATACTATCGTACACGCTTTATAGACGGTACGATCGCTGAGTTAACTTCAGACGCTTTTGACAATCAAGACTATTTAAAAGCCTTTAATAGAAAATGGCGTAAACGCCTACATAAGTCACAAGCTGATAAAGACAGCATGTTCCCAACATCTGAAGGTACGAAAATTAAAACTTACCCACCTACAGCATTTATCCCGAGCTTTAATGCTCATCCTTCATACGTCCCAAAGACACTGAAACGTAAGAAACGTCCAGTCGACCACCACGGACCTACTGGACCTAAGCCCAAAACTCACAGGGTAACCGAGAACGCTAAACTTCTCCGCCTGAGAATCATTAACTATATGTTATGCTACTTAATGTTTTCGACCCGTGTTTTTCTTTTCGCTTTTGAAAATCCAAAATCGGCTTGAGTGAGCAACTAGCCTCTCTTGGATTTCAAAGCTGGGTGGGGGCTGTGTAATAGCCGGGCCTCCACATTAGACTCTTATGTTGATTAACGTACTCTTAAGCAGTACGTAAATTATAAACGTACTATTAAAAGCAGGTGTATTAAATGGTTTTAAACAGTTCTATTTACAAGTACCTTTTCCATTTTACAAATCAGATATTTTGTCCCCGACCCATTAAAGGGACTGTGAAAAGGCCAAAGAGTATATTTGAGTAGGTCTATTAAGAGACCTAGATAAACACTCCAAAATATACATCTGAATACTTCGGTAGCGAGATGGCTCAACCGAACATAGGTTTCTAGGGACCCTTAATGGTTACCTAGTTTGACCTCCGCTCAGCCAACCAGATATGCCAGTCTGATGATGGCAAGTCGGTAATTCTTGATAAGTGCAGTTATTGGTTAACACAATAACTAAGGACATCAAGGATATTTCTTTTCTTTTTTTTTTTTTCTTTTCTAAAGATAGATTTTACTAGTTTTAGTATTTCGTGCAGCGAAACAAGTAATACTAGTTTCGACGATAACGATAACGAAAACATAAATAAAATCCATTCGGCGAAATCAGTACTGGGAGGATGATATTTAGGCAATGTCTCAGCCTTACAATGCCCCAGAGTATTGCTGATTTCTATGAGGCATACCTAACTTTATTACCAGACTAAAATTCGTATACTTAAAAGACTTATTAAAAGACTAAGATTTTATTACGTTTAGTAGCTCTAAGACGTTTATACCGCCTTAAAAGACCGATATTTACAACAAACAAGGATCGAACTTACACAATCGGCATACACGTGATCTAGTACATGTCAAACGGGCACACAAACACAACAAGGCTGGTAAGCACAAACAAACCGCCCAAAGCCTACGAGACTCCACCAACCAGATGATACTAATGACCATGATTTATATGTCAAAATCAGCACATCTATATCCAGTACCAAGCTCGTGCAACAACAAGTCCTTTTGTTGCACGTGCTGTACGACACCAAAGTTCAACAACTACAAATCATCTACAGCTGCCCAAGCCAGTCCACTTACACCAGGAACTGTCTGTGAGGCTTTGAAAGATGACGATACAGATCTCTGGTGCGAATCACTGGCTAGCCTCTAAAAAGCTGGGACATAACGATCTTATCCATCCTGATGACCTCCCCGATGATATATTCACGGTTACGAGTAAATAGGTCGTTAATGTAAAGATGATCGATGGAATAGTAGATTAATACAAATTCCGTTATGCGCAAATGTCATAACGCAAACAAAAGGCATCAATTTCAACAAGACAAATGCACCTACCTACAGCCATGAAACACTCCGAACAATTCTCGCAGTCACTGCATATGCCGTCTGGCACGTTGAACAGATGGGCGTGGACATCACCCATCTGCATGCCGACTTCGATCAGACCATCTACATACCGCTAAAGGTTCATCCACTATCCGAATCGCTGATGACCACATCAAGAAGAGCATCTATGGGCTGAAACAATCTTGATGGCTATGGCACGCACGATCAAATCGAAACTTCTCTTAAAAAATGGAATCCACACAAGCCGCCTCAGACCCATGCCTATTAATCGCTACAGCTGACAGACTCTTCATGTGTAGTACTTTTTACTTGTGGGCGATTTCATCATCTGCGGCGAGACTACCCAAGACATCCAGGCATTCAAGCGCTTACTGAAGAATGAATTCAGTTGAAGGGATCTCGGCTATCCTCACTGGCTCTTACAGGTTTTGACAACACACGATTCCATCAGTATTGGTGCAAGATAACTATATTGAGGAAATCTTGGAGACACCCGCCCCACAAACACCTATCTCGCAACAGACCGGACCAAGCCGTCACCTGCGCGTACCACGAACTCTACCTCTCATTTTGACACGCAGTGAGATCACTTATGCACTCAACATGGTCGCCCGATTCATGTCATTCAAAGGCTGCATTACGCATTCTACAATGCCGTAATTCCATACCCAACCTCGATCTGACCTACCGTTATCAGCAAGGACTTTCTTTGCAGACGCCATTTGCGATGCTAACTATGCTGCATGCCCCAACACACACCGGTACACGACTGGGTACGTCCTCCGTAGCAGTAATATTCCTGTAATATGAAAATCGAAACATCAGCCAACCCTCTCTACGAGTAACGCCGAATCGAAACACTTCGCCGCTTCTGAAGCAGGCAAGGCAGGCACGTCCAGTGGTTGGGAAATATTCTGAGCGAACTTGGATTCCCACAACCTGCACCTACGATTCTCTCTGTGACAGAATGTCAATCATAAGCGCCATCGCCTCCACGGTACCAGGAAGCATTTAAAACATGTCGTTATCAGAGTGCATCACATCAAGGAACTGCAAAACATAGGTGTTGCCGAGACCGAATGACCGACTACATTATATCTTCTGACAATCAAGCCATTGTCTATTAAATAAAACGAAGAATATTTTACAGCCTACGCACTCCAGACATACCTCTACGATGCTCAACGACCTCCCCATCAACTCTGTAGAGAAACAACACAGGGAGAATTAAGGAGTTATGCACACCCTAAACCAATACTTTCGATATACCGGTTTCAGGGGAGTGCTAGCCATAACAACCCAATGTTGGTCTATATTCCGAATACAACAGAAGTTATCACAATGAACAGTGATTCCACCATAGATTAATGTCAGGCAATAGAACATGTATATTGCACCCTCTGAAAAGGGTACAATAAATCGCTTTTTTATCACAAGGTATGTTTAACAGATCATGGAGCTGATACTCTCGCTACGAGCATCGAAACTTGAGGCTGCTCGGTTGTACGCGCTCTTGCAATGCAGTTTACGGTGCAATAGTTTGCATCACGAAAGTCCTAGACAAGAGGTTCGAAGTGAATGGGGTTTAAAATAGAAAGTTGCACATAAGGTCATTTTGGGTTGTTAAGGTTGCTCTCCCGCTGTAACTTGAAGTTCAGAGGCCGCAATAGTTCTTGCCAGTTTGAAACACAGTCTTGTGCTAGTTCTGCCCGAGGTCAGGCTTGCTGTTCTGTAGAAACTCCTCTGATATAACACAATGATCTCGCCCTTCCAATGATAGCGCCCCTCCCGGTCGGAACGTTTCTTCTATTAAGTGTCTGCTTCGATTTACTGTGCACATCGATATAGACATATCGACAGTATGTGGTGTAATATCTTGGGAAGCTTGGCAATAATATTGTTTCATGCAAAACTCAAGTTCTTAGGTATTAAAAAAAAGATCACATCGCTTATCAATTAGACGGTCGCCTGAACAGCCTTCTAAATGGGTCCCCAAGCCTAAAAGTGGTTACAAGATATTTTTATCGCCCACTATAGGAGCATATTTACAGAAGAGAAAGCGATTGTGCATTTTCATATAAAAACTTGAAAGTGTGATCTGACTTATAATGAATTACCCCGATCAGTTCTTTCTTATGACTGGGATCAAATGTTCTATTTTCAGAAATTATACATCTTAAATATAGGCTACTGTAGGTTGTATCTCAAGAGGCTGGTATTTGCTCTTTCGCACCCATTCTGATATGGCCATGCCTCTGGTAATCCTGCCTTAATGCCAATTCAGTGGACCTTCTCATTGAGACGATTAAAACCGTGAGTCCACGTATCAAGATAATTACACATCGTAATTGAAGCGGGTTAGCACGGATGGTCACAAACTATTATTTTTCTACCGAGGCCTGCATTGAGATGCATATCCACACGTGTCGTATTCGCAGGAGCATAAGCATTGTATGAAAAGTATTGACACCGGCACACGTACGAGAACTAAGGTTGAATGAGCGTCTTGACACATTTGCATGTATGCCAACAAGTCACCGCATACAGAGGTAATACATAAAAAGTGCTATTGATCCGTTAAGCTTCCTTTATTATTCTTACATTACATGACCTTACCCTTCTAAACAAATCTTCAGTTGATACAGCACTTTTACGGCACGTAACAGCGTGAGATAGTCCTTGTTGATTGCCTGCCCCTTGATGGTCGCCCATGACGTTGCTGCGCAACATGAAATTCTTCGAACAGTTTTTCTTCTCCTAATGATCCCTCCCCCAACACAGAGATGGAATACGAAGTCTATTCTTTCTGCGTTGTTCAGATTTCGGTTGAGTGAGATTGTGTATTCCCATTGCTGCTCACCATATGTGCGCTATTCTTTTGAAGTTGATCGTTTCTTACCCTTAATCACAGCTTTCAGAACATCAGAGGTTACCGATTAAACATAGGCTAGTTCGCGCTCTCCATCCTTCATATGCTCGGATTCTGTATGAATAGCTACACATTATATTCAATTTTTGTACTTGTGTATTCTACATTACACGTGTACATCTCAACACCGATATATGCTGATGTGGGTTACATCAACGCGCACTTTGCTCTGGCGTACGAGCCCAAGTAGCGACCACAAAGCTACGCAATCCTCAACCACCATAGTTACTCTTGGGGCCAATGACCACATAGCCTGCATCCCCTTCCAGAGTAGGCAGCTGCACACGTACGCACTCATTCAGTCGTATGGGTATATCCTCACTCAGTCTGTGGTTGCTATAATAGCTTAGTAGGTCCACCAATCGCGAGAAGGCTACCTCACCCAATTCATACGTGCCCGTTTCATCCTGAGGATCTTGATGTGCAGAAGCGTTCCTATGTACTTAAGTGTGATAATGTACGAATTCTGTTCCGTGTTGTACCTCAGCAGCCAATCCCCGTTCTTTCTGCCCGCAGACAACTCACACAGCTTATCATGCCTCTCCTGCTTGGTCATATCCAGCAGTTCATGGAAGAAGGAGCACTCCCCACAGTAGCCCCATCCATCACCACACGTCGCTCCTTGGGTTGCTGCGCATGCCCCTGACTGGCTGTCCTGCCAGGAACAAACACAGACTGCGTGTGCATGTCACGATGTGACATAGTGGGCGAGGATCTCTGCTGTGATTGTGAGCGATGGTGTGAGGGGGAGGTGCGTGATGGCAGTTGCATGGTGTTGTTGCGATGTGCCGCTTGCTTAGCCAACCCCTGGTCAAAGTGTTCGCTGTTTGCCGACAGGTTCGAGTCCGTTCGAGACACACCCGGCTGTTTGCTGTTACTATTCTTATTGTGCCAACTGCGCTCCATCTGGGGGGAGACGCCTCCTAATTTGTGATGTGGATTGTATTGCATGGGGCTCTGCCCCGTTTCTTCAGGCACCGCAAATCCATCCGTGGGTCTGGGCCTTGGCCTGGGTCTAGGAGCGGGCTGATGGGCCTCCAAAGGCTGAGTCATGGATCGATTGACTGCATTGTGCGCCGCCAGGTCGGACCCCCCCCCCCGTCTTCTTTACCACTGGTCACACGGTCGTTCACATAGTACGCCGACTGCTGGAACGTAGCAGCGCCTGAGGCTTTCGCAGAACTACCGTTGACCGCATCATCCATACCGGAGCTGTTGGCATCATCATCTAGCGAGTCGCTGTCTGGTACAGTATCGTCGTTGAACTTTATAGTCACTGCATTTTGCACAGACGATTGCGTGCGGCCAATCGCCCCCTTGTTATCTCCACGCTTGGTCATGACACTCTGCGAGTGCCGTAGCGCAGGTGATTGCGCGCCTGCGGGTGGGGGGGCGAGATGGGTTGGCCTGGCCCAACATTACTGTACATAGGGGCCTGCATACTTGAGGAAGGCGCCTGCATGCTCGAAAAAGTGGCGAACTGTTCTTGCACACGTTGCAACTCCAGTTCGACTCTCCCTGTTTCTCCTTGAGCGCGCGTATCTCCTCGTCTTTCTGTCCGGGTGTTTGGTTCGCACGGTCCACATCATTCAGACTGACAGACGCCAAACCAGAGTTATTCCGCGACACGGATTTGGAGCCGCTCTGGTATCCTCCGCTCGAACTGCGAGCTAGCGCCGACGACTCTGGCCCCAACTTCGTGGGAGTCGTGCTTTTATTTTACAACGCTCGAATTGGTGCGCATACTATTCGTCTCCCCGTTGTTGCGACGATGAGGCTCCTTGAGCGGAGACTAGACGAACGGGGGATGTTGGTAGGTAGGGATGTGTTACCCCCCATTGAAGGATCGGTTATTCACTGCAGATGTGGACTGCGTGGCACTATCCGACCCATTCGCACCACCCCTTCAGTTACCACGACGTTTATTGCCAGCTTCGGTCTTTTGAAGAGCGATGTAGCAAATTCTGGTTTCCAACTGGATGCCTGATCTCTGTAACATGATTGAATGCGAGGAGATGAACGTGGTGGCCCTTGAAAAGTAAACGAGCTCGAAAGCAGGTAAGTATCGGCGAGAATAACAGATACATATAGCCGGATAAAAGTTGGGATAAAAGGAAGGTACTACAAGTGATTAAAATGAAAAGCTATCTTTGAGCTTGAAGAAATTGGCAAAATTTCGATTCAGGTGCCTGATCGGGACAGCAGCATACTCGAGAAAAAACAACAATAAATATGACACAGATCAACAAA
>LUCW03001421.1:0-19408 GCA_001586965.3 Sphaeroforma sirkka | reverse complement strand
CAGTTTATCAAACGTTGCTTGTAATTCTATAGCGGCCAAAAAGAAATAGCGTAAAGTAGGAGTGTTCCAGTTTGAGGATTCATACAGTTATTCATTTGAGTCTGAACCCATTTCAAATGATAAGGCCACATATCCTCAACGTCGTCTAGTGCGGTACCTGCAAGGTTTTCTTAAGTTCTCTATGACGTGTCTCATTTGCACCCTGCGTTTGAGGTTTGTAAACACCACCACGCCTATGGGTCATGCCTGATACGAGTATAAGTGCCTCCATTACGTCGGTACAAAACTCACTACCGTTATCAGAACATAGTACTCGGGAAACCGAAGTCATTGAAGACGTGATAGCATAATTCTACCACTGTTTGTGGACGTTTGTTCGGTATTGCATAAAGCAGTAGTTTATGGCGAAGCCACACATAAAAAATGACAGATATATACATCGCCAGTATGCTTGGGATCGCGGGAGTTTAACCAAATCGACTATGACTCGGCGCATCGGTTTGGTCTTCTGTCACACTTTTTTAGGGGTGCCCAACCGTATCGCTTGATCTGGTTCTTTTCACAATCAGTACAGCGTCGGTATACTTCACGTATGGTTTCTTTCAGCGCCGGGTGATCAAGCCCTGCACGAATAGCCATTTTATAAAGTATGCTCATATGCTCGATGCGTTAAATTATGTATAATTTTAACTCTACTTTCGAGCTCCTCTAAGTCAGTCAGATTCTGCGTAACGCTGGCTGGATGAACCATAGTCCTGTTGGAAAGGGCAACCTCATTATCAGGAGGGGTAGACTCTGAGATACATAATTGACAACATTGGATTGTTGAAGTATCTTCTTCAGTTGTTTCGCAACTCACTGGCTGTTCTTTAAGCAGCGCTTTAAGTAGTTGAGTGCGAGCTTCAGGTTTCTCTTAGAGTTTTGAGTCTTTGATCCATGGCCTTAGCTAGTTCCATGTTTTTTACGATCTAATGCCGTTTCAATCGGCATTACCTCGACTTCAATCTTGTTGGGTGCATGTGTTGTACGAGTCTTGAGCTTTTGTTCAAACTCTTTAGACTCCTCTAGTTTAGCTAAGAATTCGGTTGAGGGTTTCCACTTAGTGGTACCTGCAGGACCGATGCGACAAACAATGGTGATTGTGTTTCCAAGGCGTCTTCTTAATAGAATAGGATCCCTGATACAAGAACGTGTCGGTTTCACGGTCGACATAAATAGGTTCGTCTTGAATCATATTAATTAAATCACGTATCCATGGGTCGGAGTTACGTAAGGGACAACACAGCGTAATGGTAGATTTTAGTAATATTAACATAATTTAACAACTGTGCGATAAGTTGACAAGGTGGGTTAGCCCACGCATTATGCTTTGATAAGTCAAGCTGAAATGCATCACCTTTAGGATGAGTCAACGACCTATATTCAGAAACCTGTTTGTTATGTTCTGCGGCGAACATATCAACAGTAAATGGACTACATCGTGATTGAGCGAGGTTAAACCATTTCTTATTTAGCATCCAATCGGTTGCTAATAACTCTTTGACTGTTTTCTGGTAGTCGGGCACAAGTCGAGAGCATGTCAGGAAGATGGTTATGTATTCCTGGTATGTGTGTTATATTAAAAAGCGAACTTGGCAATAATGTCATGCCAGCGGCTCACCAACTGTGAATCAGGGTTCATATCTTTTAAGTATGTTAAAGACTTTTGATCACAGGCGACAGTAAAGTAACTTCCATAAAGGTAGTCTTTAAACTGTCTTAGCGCAGTAACTATAGCAAGGAGCTCTTGTTTAACGGTAGGGTAATTCCGTTGACTCTTATTATAACTCTTGCTAAAGAATTGTATGTAGCGCGGTTTACCATTTATCGTTTGGTAAAGCACTCCACCTACCGCTCGATCTGAAGCGTCGGTTGCTACTTGGAATGGGACACCATCCACAGGGTACTGCATAATGGGTGCGTCCATTACTTTATTTTTGACTAGTTTAAATGCATCATCACATTCTTTAGTCAAAGCTTTCCCAAAGGTCCTTTGTGCAGCCGTAGGTGACTGAAAGGCTTTAAGTAATGAGAAAAAGATGCGGTACCGAATCCGAGAAAAGTTAACAAACCCACACACAGAGTTCACATCTCTTCCAGTAATTGGTGTTGATAAATCCAACAGAAACTGTTTCTTGCCAGGATCAATTTCTACCCCTGCTGCAGATACTTTGTAGCCAAGTAAGTGTATAGTATCTTTAGCAAAAGAACACTTGTCTTCGTTAATCTTAAGTTTAGCATGATTAAGTCGCTTTAAGACTTCTTTAACGAGTTTAGCATGTTCATGTGCTGTCTTTGTAAAGATAACTATATCATCTAAATAGACTGATACGTTATACGACAGGTCCGCAAATAGTTCCATCATAACTTGTTGGAAGAAAGAAGGTAACATGTGTAAGCCTTCAGGTGCACCTTTAAACTGGTACTTCTTACCTTGCCAAGTAAAGGAAAAAAGTATTTCCTATGAGGCTGATATATTTGTAGTTGATGGAATGCAGCTTTTAAGTCTATCTTGGAAAAGATAGTCGCACCCTCCATTTTGCGTAGTATCTCGCTTATCTTAGGTAAGGAAAAACTATGTTGCGGAATTAGTTTGTTGATTGGCGACAGGTCTAGTACTACTCTTGTTTTTTACTAAACGTTCCATCAGATTTATATTGATCGACCGCTAAGAGAGCTAAGTTAACTGGGGTTGCATCATAATTGATTTCAATTAGACCCTGTTTTTAACCAATCTTCGATTTGGGTTTTGACAACGTCTTTGTGTCTCCAACTCACGTAGTTATGTGAAGGACACTTTAACTTAGAAGTCGACGTTTGTTAAGTCAAGTCTAACGTACCCATTAGAGAACTTGAACATACACCAGTCAGTTATTGTAATCTTCCTGTTTTGTATAATTAAGTCCATAATTATATCGGTGAAGTGCGGAATCATATCCTTTGCTTCACCTTCCGGAGGTTTAGGTATCTTTAACATATTATCATCTGACTGATCTTTTATTCGGGTCTAGCCCATTAGGCAGACCAGTGAGTGTTATACCTAAACTGAGAAGATCAGTCATACCTATAATTAAATCGTATTTCTGAGACATGTCAGTAACGATTAGGTGAGTCTTCACTTCTCTTCTATCTGACAGCATTATGTGTTGCATAGTCAATGGCTTGTTCGCAAGTAGTAACTTTGCCATTTCCCAAGATTAAATCAGTTGTTTCGTTATGGACAGCCATATCTGTAGCGTAGGCTACTCGGCATGAATAGCAGAGACTTCAGCCCCTGGATCAAATAGTGCCATAACTTTTTCTCCATTTACGAAAACTGTTTGAAAGATACGTTCATCTCCTTTGGTATAGATTTTATTGAACATTTTCTCGTAATCTTGCTCTAGTGCGCACATATGGTACTATCAGTGCTTAACTTGGACGTCTGGTAAGTCCTTGCAATCCTCTTTGTGCCAACCGTTAGTACCCTTGCAAGTAGCACACTCTTTCATATAGTGTCCAAAATCTGGCTTGCCTGGTGCACACTAACAGGGTCGTGTCTACCATTCCACTTGCCATTACGTTTTGTGAGGTTGTAACCACACTTCTTGCAAGGCGCTCTCACCTTCTTATCACCTTTCGGTTCGGTAGAAGTAGAGCCAGTACCCCCCTCAGTAGTAGTGCGGGTTTCTTAGTACTACGCGCAGTATTAGTCTCTACTGCGTTTCGCTTAGTGGGCTGGGTGTAGCTCGTGGTACTAAGTACTCTAGTAGAGGAATTGGTATGCTTGTGTACTATCTTCTCAAAGACAGACCAAGGCATAGATCGCAAATCACCATAGGCGATGATGTCATCATTGACTTTCTTAAAGAGGTTAGCTCCCAGAGTCTCCATCATCTGACAAATTAATAAATATTCGCCAGTATAGGTACGACCACCCATCCAGTATTCATATGTGTCATATGAGCTAGAGCACCTCGAATAGTGGTATCGTTCGCAAAGAACTTGCGAGACTCTAGAAGTTCACGGTCACGTGCATCTTCAAAAAAAAAGGTGTTAAGTATATTATCACGCAACTGGTGCCAGGGTAGGGCTTTCCAGTTGGGCTCATGAAACCTTCAAGATAGTTCGCCATTCACCTGGTTCACAAAAATGAATAAAGGCATTCATCATCTGCTTATCCCTAAGGCTGGCAGACTCCTTAAGTTGGTCGAAGGCCTTCAGTGTCTCCACTGTACTCTCATTAGTAGAGAAATCGACCTCAGCCTGCGCGTTACCTAGCTGCTTTATAAAGCTTGGTTCTAAGTGTTCACGAGGCTCATGCTCAGTGCTACGGGCTGCTAGTGCCAAGTTGGTGTCTATTTCCTTTCTCTTGTTATCGATTAGATAGCGAATGTTATCCGCTTTCCTATCGTCAAGGTCAGAGTCATTCAATAGACGGTCCTCAAGGACTTGCATACCAGAGCGTAATAACCTGAGACAGTATGTCTGGTTCTCACTTCCTCATCCTCAGGATTAGAGCGGGAACTCTCTAACGAGGTACTGGTGTAGCGATTGCCAAAATCGTGATTACCAGGGTTGGTTGGCATATGAGGGTCGATATTACGAGGATGGTAAGCCTCATCGAGTTCCATACGATCATATCCTCTGACAGGGTTAGGTTTGTCAAGAGGATGGTCGATGGTAGCATCAGAGCTATAGAGATTAAATTTTTGAAATATTATCTCTCTCGCCAGTGGTAACTGGCTTAGTGGTAAACATACTGGCTGGTAAACCAGTAGGTCTCGGGCTCGAAACTCGGCCCGAATTTTTCTTCTTCTTCGGTATAGGAAGAATATCAGCCAAGTGGGACACGATAGAGGGTCCCACAACTGCTGCTGCCGCTAGCTCCTTCAAGAGTGCTTCAGTGCGTTTCAATTGGCGTCGAGATTGAGAGGATCCAACCACTCGTTGTCGAGTTATGGCGTCCTCAGCTTCGGCCCCAAGATTTGAGCTGAATGGAATGGCTTCTCCATCGATGGCGAAACCGAAATTTTCGGACAGGTCCAATACTTCCTTTTCACTCCGGATTTGTGCTGGAGTGTCCTTTAGATGTGGAGTTATAATGCCCCCCGACATTCGTATCCACGAATTTTCCAGCCTTTCGACGTTTATCCCCTATATTTGACGGCACGTGGTCAGGGGGGGCAAGCTGGGGTCCTGAGCTTCACTCCTAGGTGATACACGGACGCTGGCGAGCCTTTCCGCGGTAGTAGATACCTCTTCTTCCAAGGCTTTAGGATCCGACGAGTCATCCTCAGAATAATCCTCTGTACCAACCTCAGAATTTGCTTCCCCAACAGTATCCTCGGCAGGCTCAACTCCAGACAGGCTAGGTGTTTCCACAGGGACCTCAGGAACCTCGGCAGGCTTAGCATGCTTAGAGCTAGCGGCTCCCTTGCCTTTAGAAGTACCCTTAGCCATAGTATTTGCTGGATAGTAAATCGATGTCAGACAGTCTAGAAGGAGTATACTACTGTAACTACTAAATAACTGAAAAAATATGTAAACTTCGATGGAAATTACTAGGTTTCAAACTATATTAAACTAAAATACAATTTAGTCAGTTAGGATTTAGCAGTGGTAGCTTGTGTAAGAATGATCGGGACTGCCTCTTGTTAAGAGCCTAAATATCCTCGATCACACAGGGCGTACCTCTAGCTGTTCTTTATTGAATAATTTTCACTAGAAGTACTAAATGTTCATGACCACTTGCCTAATTTGTAAATAGACATAATAACGTAAGTCACGTTAATACATTAGCTGATATAAATAAAGTTCCATCTGAAGAAAAGTTAAAAAAATAAAAAGACTTATTGGATTTTGGAGATTGGCGGGAGGACCAAAATCTGTAAGTAGTAGTTCGGAGATTATAAAATTTAGTTTATAATATCCTACATCTACTAATGTCTCAAATAGGTCCAAGTAGATGAGTCATACCAAATACTCAGGCTATTGGAGCCATCAAAGTGAATTTAGAACACTTTGGAAATATTGGAAAAAGAGCTTGTACTAAATTATTTAAAATACAAATAAAAACCAATGTATTATCTCAATTGATCTTGATATTTTAGACTGACCGGAGGCCGTATTTCTACAATTAACGGATGATGCAGATGATTGGCCGTACCAACTTAAATTGGTACAAACACAAATGAACGAGTGTGCTGATCCGGTTACAGGAGCTACACCCGCTCACTATTTTCGTGGCAGATATAGTGAGTTACAAATACCCTATAACAAGGATGAACCTGATCGCCATGAGTTACCATGGTTAGAAAAGGTACAACGTATACATAACGTTGTATACCCTTGCTTGCGAGAAACACGTAATATAGCCTTATTAAAAAGGCAAAACAGATGGAACACTACCAAGAAGAAAGCAGAGTATCAGGTTGGTGACAGAGTTAACATCCGTCAACGCAACTCTGATGCTACTATACTAACATCTAAATGGATAGGTCCATATATAATCTCAGTAGCAGACACTAAAAGCGGAACGTACGAGGTTAATAACCCCGATGGTTCTAGTGCGCTTAATATAGGCACAAGTCGTATTCCGACTACTGAGAATATACTCGCAAGAAGACATAACTCTAATGCCCCTCTTGATCGTTCTGAATTTAAGGACATAATATAGAGAACGGATAAGGGAGGATACACATACTATCGTACACGCTTTATAGACGGTACGATCGCTGAGTTAACTTCAGACGCTTTTGACAATCAAGACTATTTAAAAGCCTTTAATAGAAAATGGCGTAAACGCCTACATAAGTCACAAGCTGATAAAGACAGCATGTTCCCAACATCTGAAGGTACGAAAATTAAAACTTACCCACCTACAGCATTTATCCCGAGCTTTAATGCTCATCCTTCATACGTCCCAAAGACACTGAAACGTAAGAAACGTCCAGTCGACCACCACGGACCTACTGGACCTAAGCCCAAAACTCACAGGGTAACCGAGAACGCTAAACTTCTCCGCCTGAGAATCATTAACTATATGTTATGCTACTTAATGTTTTCGACCCGTTTTTCCTTTCTCGCTTTGAAAATCCAAAATCGGCTTGAGTGAGCAACTAGCCTCTCTTGGATTTCAAAGCTGGGTGGGGGCTGTGTAATAGCCGGGCCTCCACATTAGACTCTTATGTTGATTAACGTACTCTTAAGCAGTACGTAAATTATAAACGTACTATTAAAAGCAGGTGTATTAAATGGTTTTAAACAGTTCTATTTACAAGTACCTTTTCCATTTTACAAATCAGATATTTTGTCCCCGACCCATTAAAGGGACTGTGAAAAAGGCCAAAGAGTATATTTGGAGTAGGTCTATTAAGAGACCTAGATAAACACTCCAAAATATACATCTGAATACTTCGGTAGCGAGATGGCTCAACCGAACATAGGTTTCTAGGGACCCTTAATGGTTACCTAGTTTGACCTCCGCTCAGCCAACCAGATATGCCAGTCTGATGATGGCAAGTCGGTAATTCTTGATAAGTGCAGTTATTGGTTAACACAATAACTAAGGACATCAAGGATATTTCTTTTCTTTTTTTTACTTTTTTTTTCTAAAGATAGGATTTTACTAGTTTTAGTATTTCGTGCAGCGAAACAAGTAATACTAGTTTCGACGATAACGATAACGAAAACATAAATAAAATCCATTCGGCGAAATCAGTACTGGGAGGATGATATTTAGGCAATGTCTCAGCCTTACAATGCCCCAGAGTATTGCTGATTTCTATGAGGCATACCTAACTTTATTACCAGACTAAAATTCGTATACTTAAAAGACTTATTAAAAGACTAAGATTTTATTACGTTTAGTAGCTCTAAGACGTTTATACCGCCTTAAAAGACCGATATTTACAACAAACAAGGATCGAACTTACACAATCGGCATACACGTGATCTAGTACATGTCAAACGGGCACACAAACACAACAAGGCTGGTAAGCACAAACAAACCGCCCAAAGCCTACGAGACTCCACCAACCAGATGATACTAATGACCATGATTTATATGTCAAAAATCAGCACATCTATATCCAGTACCAAGCTCGTGCAACAACAAGTCCTTTTGTTGCACGTGCTGTACGACACCAAAGTTCAACAACTACAAATCATCTACAGCTGCCCAAGCCAGTCCACTTACACCAGGAACTGTCTGTGAGGCTTTGAAAGATGACGATACAGATCTCTGGTGCGAATCACTGGCTAGCCTCTAAAAAGCTGGGACATAACGATCTTATCCATCCTGATGACCTCCCCGATGATATATTCACGGTTACGAGTAAATAGGTCGTTAATGTAAAGATGATCGATGGAATAGTAGATTAATACAAATTCCGTTATGCGCAAATGTCATAACGCAAACAAAAGGCATCAATTTCAACAAGACAAATGCACCTACCTACAGCCATGAAACACTCCGAACAATTCTCGCAGTCACTGCATATGCCGTCTGGCACGTTGAACAGATGGGCGTGGACATCACCCATCTGCATGCCGACTTCGATCAGACCATCTACATACCGCTAAAGGTTCATCCACTATCCGAATCGCTGATGACCACATCAAGAAGAGCATCTATGGGCTGAAACAATCTTGATGGCTATGGCACGCACGATCAAATCGAAACTTCTCTTAAAAAATGGAATCCACACAAGCCGCCTCAGACCCATGCCTATTAATCGCTACAGCTGACAGACTCTTCATGTGTAGTACTTTTTACTTGTGGGCGATTTCATCATCTGCGGCGAGACTACCCAAGACATCCAGGCATTCAAGCGCTTACTGAAGAATGAATTCAGTTGAAGGGATCTCGGCTATCCTCACTGGCTCTTACAGGTTTTGACAACACACGATTCCATCAGTATTGGTGCAAGATAACTATATTGAGGAAATCTTGGAGACACCCGCCCCACAAACACCTATCTCGCAACAGACCGGACCAAGCCGTCACCTGCGCGTACCACGAACTCTACCTCTCATTTTTGACACGCAGTGAGATCACTTATGCACTCAACATGGTCGCCCGATTCATGTCATTCAAAGGCTGCATTACGCATTCTACAATGCCGTAATTCCATACCCAACCTCGATCTGACCTACCGTTATCAGCAAGGACTTTCTTTTGCAGACGCCATTTGCGATGCTAACTATGCTGCATGCCCCAACACACACCGGTACACGACTGGGTACGTCCTCCGTAGCAGTAATATTCCTGTAATATGAAAATCGAAACATCAGCCAACCCTCTCTACGAGTAACGCCGAATCGAAACACTTCGCCGCTTCTGAAGCAGGCAAGGCAGGCACGTCCAGTGGTTGGGAAATATTCTGAGCGAACTTGATTCCCACAACCTGCACCTACGATTCTCTCTGTGACAGAATGTCAATCATAAGCGCCATCGCCTCCACGGTACCAGGAAGCATTTAAAACATGTCGTTATCAGAGTGCATCACATCAAGGAACTGCAAAACATAGGTGTTGCCGAGACCGAATGACCGACTACATTATATCTTCTGACAATCAAGCCATTGTCTATTAAATAAAACGAAGAATATTTTACAGCCTACGCACTCCAGACATACCTCTACGATGCTCAACGACCTCCCCATCAACTCTGTAGAGAAACAACACAGGGAGAATTAAGGAGTTATGCACACCCTAAACCAATACTTTCGATATACCGGTTTCAGGGGAGTGCTAGCCATAACAACCCAATGTTGGTCTATATTCCGAATACAACAGAAGTTATCACAATGAACAGTGATTCCACCATAGATTAATGTCAGGCAATAGAACATGTATATTGCACCCTCTGAAAAGGGTACAATAAATCGCTTTTTTATCACAAGGTATGTTTAACAGATCATGGAGCTGATACTCTCGCTACGAGCATCGAAACTTGAGGCTGCTCGGTTGTACGCGCTCTTGCAATGCAGTTTACGGTGCAATAGTTTGCATCACGAAAGTCCTAGACAAGAGGTTCGAAGTGAATGGGGTTTAAAATAGAAAGTTGCACATAAGGTCATTTTGGGTTGTTAAGGTTGCTCTCCCGCTGTAACTTGAAGTTCAGAGGCCGCAATAGTTCTTGCCAGTTTGAAACACAGTCTTGTGCTAGTTCTGCCCGAGGTCAGGCTTGCTGTTCTGTAGAAACTCCTCTGATATAACACAATGATCTCGCCCTTCCAATGATAGCGCCCCTCCCGGTCGGAACGTTTCTTCTATTAAGTGTCTGCTTCGATTTACTGTGCACATCGATATAGACATATCGACAGTATGTGGTGTAATATCTTGGGAAGCTTGGCAATAATATTGTTTCATGCAAAACTCAAGTTCTTAGGTATTAAAAAAAAGATCACATCGCTTATCAATTAGACGGTCGCCTGAACAGCCTTCTAAATGGGTCCCCAAGCCTAAAAGTGGTTACAAGATATTTTTATCGCCCACTATAGGAGCATATTTACAGAAGAGAAAGCGATTGTGCATTTTCATATAAAAACTTGAAAGTGTGATCTGACTTATAATGAATTACCCCGATCAGTTCTTTCTTATGACTGGGATCAAATGTTCTATTTTCAGAAATTATACATCTTAAATATAGGCTACTGTAGGTTGTATCTCAAGAGGCTGGTATTTGCTCTTTCGCACCCATTCTGATATGGCCATGCCTCTGGTAATCCTGCCTTAATGCCAATTCAGTGGACCTTCTCGTGAGACGATTAAAACCGTGAGTCCACGTATCAAGATAATTACACATCGTAATTGAAGCGGGTTAGCACGGATGGTCACAAACTATTTTTCTACCGAGGCCTGCATTGAGATGCATATCCACACGTGTCGTATTCGCAGGAGCATAAGCATTGTATGAAAAGTATTGACACCGGCACACGTACGAGAACTAAGGTTGAATGAGCGTCTTGACACATTTGCATGTATGCCAACAAGTCACCGCATACAGAGGTAATACATAAAAAGTGCTATTGATCCGTTAAGCTTCCTTTATTATTCTTACATTACATGACCTTACCCTTCTAAACAAATCTTCAGTTGATACAGCACTTTTACGGCACGTAACAGCGTGAGATAGTCCTTGTTGATTGCCTGCCCCTTGATGGTCGCCCATGACGTTGCTGCGCAACATGAAATTCTTCGAACAGTTTTTCTTCTCCTAATGATCCCTCCCCCAACACAGAGATGGAATACGAAGTCTATTCTTTCTGCGTTGTTCAGATTTCGGTTGAGTGAGATTGTGTATTCCCATTGCTGCTCACCATATGTGCGCTATTCTTTTGAAGTTGATCGTTTCTTACCCTTAATCACAGCTTTCAGAACATCAGAGGTTACCGATTAAACATAGGCTAGTTCGCGCTCTCCATCCTTCATATGCTCGGATTCTGTATGAATAGCTACACATTATATTCAATTTTTGTACTTGTGTATTCTACATTACACGTGTACATCTCAACACCGATATATGCTGATGTGGGTTACATCAACGCGCACTTTGCTCTGGCGTACGAGCCCAAGTAGCGACCACAAAGCTACGCAATCCTCAACCACCATAGTTACTCTTGGGGCCAATGACCACATAGCCTGCATCCCCTTCCAGAGTAGGCAGCTGCACACGTACGCACTCATTCAGTCGTATGGGTATATCCTCACTCAGTCTGTGGTTGCTATAATAGCTTAGTAGGTCCACCAATCGCGAGAAGGCTACCTCACCCAATTCATACGTGCCCGTTTCATCCTGAGGGATCTTGATGTGCAGAAGCGTTCCTATGTACTTAAGTGTGATAATGTACGAATTCTGTTCCGTGTTGTACCTCAGCAGCCAATCCCCGTTCTTTCTGCCCGCGAACAACTCACACAGCTTATCATGCCTCTCCTGCTTGGTCATATCCAGCAGTTCATGGAAGAAGGAGCACTCCCCCACAGTAGCCCCATCCATCACCACACGTCGCTCCTTGGGTTGCTGCGCATGCCCCTGACTGGCTGTCCTGCCAGGAACAAACACAGACTGCGTGTGCATGTCACGATGTGACATAGTGGGCGAGGATCTCTGCTGTGATTGTGAGCGATGGTGTGAGGGGGAGGTGCGTGATGGCAGTTGCATGGTGTTGTTGCGATGTGCCGCTTGCTTAGCCAACCCCTGGTCAAAGTGTTCGCTGTTTGCCGACAGGTTCGAGTCCGTTCGAGACACACCCGGCTGTTTGCTGTTACTATTCTTATTGTGCCAACTGCGCTCCATCTGGGGGGAGACGCCTCCTAATTTGTGATGTGGATTGTATTGCATGGGGCTCTGCCCCGTTTCTTCGGGCACCGCAAATCCATCCGTGGGTCTGGGCCTTGGCCTGGGTCTAGGAGCGGGCTGATGGGCCTCCAAAGGCTGAGTCATGGATCGATTGACTGCATTGTGCGCCGCCAGGTCGGACCCCCCCCTGTCTTCTTTACCACTGGTCACACGGTCGTTCACATAGTACGCCGACTGCTGGAACGTAGCAGCGCCTGAGGCTTTCGCAGAACTACCGTTGACCGCATCATCCATACCGGAGCTGTTGGCATCATCATCTAGCGAGTCGCTGTCTGGTACAGTATCGTCGTTGAACTTTATAGTCACTGCATTTTGCACAGACGATTGCGTGCGGCCAATCGCCCCCTTGTTATCTCCACGCTTGGTCATGACACTCTGCGAGTGCCGTAGCGCAGGTGATTGCGCGCCTGCGGGTGGGGGCGAGATGGGTTGGCCTGGCCCAACATTACTGTACATAGGGGCCTGCATACTTGAGGAAGGCGCCTGCATGCTCGAAAAAGTGGCGAACTGTTCTTGCACACGTTGCAACTCCAGTTCGACTCTCTCCTGTTTCTCCTTGAGCGCGCGTATCTCCTCGTCTTTCTGTCCGGGTGTTTGGTTCGCACGGTCCACATCATTCGAACTGACAGACGCCAAACCAGAGTTATTCCGCGACACGGATTTGGAGCCGCTCTGGTATCCTCCGCTCGAACTGCGAGCTAGCGCCGACGACTCTTGGCCCCCGAACTTCGTGGGAGTCGTGCTTTTATTTACAACGCTCGAATTGGTGCGCATACTATTCGTCTCCCGTTGTTGCGACGATGAGCTCCTTGAGCGGAGACTAGACGAACGGGGGGATGTTGGTGGTAGGGATGTGTTACCCCCATTGAAGGATCGGTTATTCACTGCAGATGTGGACTGCGTGGCACTATCCGACCCATTCGCACCACCCCCTTCAGTTACCACGACGTTTATTACTAGCTTCGGTCTTTTGAAGAGCGATGTGGCAAATTCGGTTTCCAACTGGATGCTTGAATCCTGTAACATGATTGAATGCGAGGAGATGAATGTGGTGGCCCTTGAAAGTAAACGAGCTCGAAAAGCAGGTAAGTATCGGCGAGAATAACAGATATATATAGCCGATAAAAATTGGGATAAGGAAGGTACTACAAGTGATTAAAATGAAAAGCTATCTTTGAGCTTGAAGAAATTGTGAAATTTCGATTCAGGGTGCTCGATCGGACAGCATAATACTCGAGAAAAAAAACAACAATAAATATGACACAGATCAACAAAATAAACTGAATTGAGTTCTAATTTTAAGCGTTGACATTGCGAAAAAAACAACAAAAAACTTGTCTATTCACAAACCTTGAATTGGACATTCAAACTGTTGACTGTTTCATCCACCGCTTGCCTAAGATCCCTCATGCCATGCCTTTGCTGAAACATACCATTTAACATCCGTGTCGCCTGCAAGTAGGGAATCCATAATGATTTTACGATCGATATTAGCAATCAATGACAGTGCAATCGCATGCTGACTGTTCCATGAAATGACTTACCCACAAAATAGCTGAGCAGGAAGTACATACAGTATTTTACTATTATTACAGATTTGATGAACAAAATTCCTAGCAGATATGATACCAGTGTGCATTTACCCCTTAGTTGTCAGGAAGTCTTAAGGTCGACGCGATAAAAAAACACGAAAAAAAAATGCTGCCTGAAAGGAGCCCCATACCAGAATATCCCAGATGCTCATAATTTAAGCATGTGCGTTACTAGACCCATATTACATACAAAGATATATGTGCATATACACACACACAAATACGTACGTATGTGTAGAAGTATTTACAAATGGACATTCCGTATTTTAGATTACATACACAATTTCAGGCATTGCAAAACCAGCAAATATAGATGAAAACCTTGATACAATGAACAACACATTTATATTGGAAAACGAAACTTTTTTTACCAACCTGTAAAATTACATTATATAACAAATGCGTAAACGCTGGAATTTTAAAACTTTCAACTAATAAAACAAAACAAAACAAAAAACGACTCTGAGCATAGTGTAATGAACGTCTGAAAAAAGTGAATGGGCGTGTAAGATATGCACGATGTATATGCAACCTAGAATCACAATTGACAATCTATACATCGACATTATATATAGATATATAAACATGAACATAAACAGGAATAAAAACATACACACACACATATATATATATATATATATAAATATAGATATATATAATACACACACATAATAAAAATATACATTCATATACATACAAGTACAATTAAAGTGTCTATGTGAATGATATATAGATAGAGATGTGGAGATACGTTTATGTATGTATGCGTGTGTGCGCGTATGTGTGCGTGCATATATGCGTGTATGTATGCGTATGTATTTGTGTGCGAAGATATATATATATATATATATATATATATATATATACATATATACATAAAACATACATAAATGTACATGTACATATATGTCCATATACAGATACCTATACAGATACATTTGTTATTTCCTTATTTGTTGTATACATACATATGCATAAGTACAAGTATATGCATATATATATATATATATATATATATATATATATATAGTGTAGCAATACAAACTGTCAAATAAACAAACAAATATGCACACAATAAATCATAATCACTATCCCAACCACACACAATAAATCATCATAATCACTATCACAACCACACACACAATAATCATAATCACTATCACAACCACACACACAATAATCATAATCACGATCACAACCACACACACAATAATCATAATCACAATCACTATCACAAACCACACACACAATACTCATAATCACGATCACTACCACTATCACAGCCACAGACAACAGACACGGACACACACATATATATAGATATATATAGATATATGGGTAAATATGTGTGTAGAATGTACAGTATATATGTATATGTAATATGGATATGTATATGTAGTGTATATAACTACATATGTATTTTGTATTTTTAAACCATATTCGCATTTTTTTGCTTTGAATACATGCACGTATCTATTTGCATATTCATATTACAAATTATTTTAATTCAATCTGGACACACATAAAGGCCATATTAAGATACTATATATTCATATCCCGCGCCTACTCTTGTTATTTATGTTTTTTTTTTTGATGAAGTAATGTACAAATATCTTTAGCAGAGTAATTGTTTGTGTGAATGATGTTATGACACTTTGGAAACATCGACATAAGATGCTATAGACTCGTTCATAAAGAAAGGCACAAGTAGTTCTAAATATAATATTCCTAAAAATTTGAAAGTCAACATGAATATAGCCAAATTTACAGTGTTAAAACCAAAGTAAAGTTACGCAAAATGAAAGATTGCTTTCACCAACAGACCTACATGCAAAAAGTCACACATGTATACATTCTGAACCCAATATATACATGTACAATTGAATACAGTGGTGTAGAATATTTCGTGACTGTATGCCTACTTCGCACACATATATGCAGTTATACATCATACAATGGTGGAAGGCCACCTGTAAAACCATCTGCATACTGAAGTAACTAGTTATATATCACGCAAAGTCATTCTCGTAGATTACTCGTAGATATATATACACATATTCAGATATCTACGCACAAATGATTTTCTATCGATCTTAAAAGAAGGAACGATACTTGTATACACACACACACATAGATATACATATTTATATATACATATATATATATAAATATAGATCATAGAGGTATAAATATATATAGGTATAAAAATAGATATACATCATAAACATACACACACACACACACACACATATATATATATATGTACGAAGACAAGCACACACACACACACATGCGAATGGACCTATTTATATGCCTATACATATACTTGTATGCAGTATATATGCAGTATGGATATGTATATATGTATGTTTCTTTTAGTATACTAATAAACATGCACACGCAAGTTTCAAGTACAGTATATATATAAAATATATATAGACACAGACACGTGCATATACACATACACAGACACATACATTGGCCATGATAGAACTGTATATGGTGCACGAGAAACGCACATCTAAATGATAAAAGCAAAGTAGACAGAGACTAAACAGCAAAACTACCAGGCAACGTGGGATTTACTACTGCTTCCTCAATCTTGGTCATGCTCGGTATGCCTTAAAGTACACAACAAGGCTGACTCACTGGGGCCACACCACAGCAATACGTTTGGGTCAAGGTATGTCGTACGACATACAACACAATAGATACGGCTTGTTAAACTACAGCACAAGGTACACCACAACCGTATATACAAGCATGATAGTCACGAACACAGACTAACACAAGTTCACACTACATACAACACACAATAGATACGGCTTGTTAAACTACAGCATAAGGTACACCACAACAGTATTTACAAGCAAGATAGTCACGAACCCAGACTAACACAAGTTCACACAAAAAAACCAGAACAGAAGGGTACTGCTGACTATGTACATAGCGTACTTACCATCCGCAAGTTTTGCCAGTCGGCTGTGGTTAACAGTTCAAATGTCACGGTACAATCTTTAAGGTCGATCACACGTTCCGCTATTGGTGTTTTCTCGTCTAGCTTTATAAGCTTGTGTATCCGACGCTCCTTTTCATTGCTATTATTGGTCGACATGATGACGAAGTAGTCGTATCAGCTCTATGTTTGTTTGTTGTATATGTCAAATAAGATAATTTATACAGGTGCTTCCAGAGCACCCACCGGTAATTGAATCTCACCTACTACACAAGTGCCTCTTGTGTTGTGCAGGCATCTGTATTCATAGGTGTGTGTGCGGTCCAGTACAGATATGATAGGTAAATCTTGCTACTCTCGTACACCCAAATTAGGCGTCCCTTGTTTTTCACTACAAGTACGGCTATCTCAGAGAGCTAATACACACAAGACTCCGCATACATTAGCTATCATAGGGTATGTAACTGCTACACTTGAGGTATATACTCAGCATACACGTATTATTCCGGCTGTGCTGGTTATAGTACTGTGTTTAGGTGTAATAGATGTATAGGTGTATAGAAGTTTACTGTATATTGCGCAATTAAGATATTTTTTAGCCCACCGTCCCCTGTGCTGCAGTGGGGTAATTTATCACTGTTCACTGACCCATCGCGTAAATAAAGAGCCTATCAAAGATGAACTGGATTCTTCCGTCAATATAAATTTACTATAAAAGTGTTTATTTTACTATCAATTAGATACGGATTTCAGCTAAGCTAAATACAATGTTTTTCATCTAATATCGTAAATTACATTCTCAACCCAGTTTGTTCGTACGAATACAGGTTTGATTGCGACATTTCTCTTCATGCCTACTTGCAAAACTTTTTTATGATTTGCGACATTGTATTAAACCCTCTCAACAAAAATCTCTCACCTCTTGCAAGTACATAAAATTTATAGAAATAAAATATATATATGTAAACTTCTTTTTATAAAATAAAAAATACATATTTTATGTAAATACATACATAAATATTTAAAAAGAAATACCGGATAAATATGAAATTTGTAAAAATAAAATATTTTTACATAAAAAAATGTCATATTTAAAATAAATAAAATAGAAGGCTATGTATGATAAATAAATACATAAATATTGATTACATATATTGAATATTGATTTTTTGAAAATAAAAAGGCTCCAAAAGCATAGTCTAAATTTGAAAATAAAAAGTTTGTTTTATATTTAATTATGGTAAACATCATAGCCTACTAAATAAAAGCCTGCAAATAGGCAACTGAAACGGACTCACGGCCCTCTGGATGTGATGCGCCACAAGAGACCTAAAAGCATGCGCCCAATGCGGTCAAAAGGCAATATGGACACACGTCAGAGAGAACTTGCTGATTGCCAATACATATTTATTGCTGGACCCCAGACATTCACAGAGGGCCGTGACGGCCCGAGGGCCGAGAGCCCGTGACTATATATTTTAATTTAAATGTTTGTTTTTAAAAAAGAAAATATAAAACAAAATCATTTGGCTTTTAGTGTTTTTTAAAATATCAAATGGCGACGAACTTTCGTGAGTTTACAAAACAAATATTTCAAAACAAATAAGCAAAAAATAAAAAAAGAACAGACCCAAAATTCTTCAGTGGATCTCGATTCTCGAAAGTCGAGACTCGAAAAGAGCTATTTACATAAATAAATGAAGTACATATCTAAAACACCTATTTATAATACTGAGTCCTGGGCCCTGGGGCCTTCTTGTGCTTTTACAAGGACTCTAGCTCGATATGTTATTGCCGTACAGAATAGACGTTCCACGTTTATCGCTACGAAGTAATCTTTTCTACACGGTGTTAAAAAAATGTAAATATGTACTAAATATAGCCTGCTAGAAGTCCAGGTCTCGATACGTTGTTGCCGTACAGAATAGACATTCCACGTTTAACGCTACAATGCTATGGTAATCTTTTCTACACGTTAAAAGGTAAATATGTACTAACTGCAATCAGGCGGGACATAATAAGCCTGGACATGCCGTCCTGGCGGTCCTGCCGACCAACGTTAAAAGTTGAACTTTTAAAATAAAAAAGTATGAGACTTATTTTACAACAACTAAAAAAATACATAGCCTTCTAAAATGAACAATAAATGGTTTTATTTTTAAAAAATGTACCTTATTTTTGGAACGTACACATAAAACCAGTACTTTTTATACGTTTACGCTCAACGTTTTCTAACATGTTTTTGAAAATGAGGGTGCAATAGATGGGTTTCCGGTTTTTAGGTGCCTCCCCTCTTGTTATATATATATATATATATTGTTAAAAACAAAACCAAAAAAAAAAACAAATGAAGTACATACATAGTCCAAAATGTTAAAAATATATATAATACATATATATATATATAAAATCTTCAAATACTGAGCTCATCATAGAAATCATCTTCACGGCGCCATCTACATAGCATGCGTACAT
>LUCW03001420.1:0-11976 GCA_001586965.3 Sphaeroforma sirkka | reverse complement strand
AGCTAAACCCTTCAAAATGTCATTTTGCAGTCAAAGAAGTCATATGATCCTAGGGGAAGCAGTATCGAAGGCCGGAGTTGATATTTGCCATGAAAAGCAAGAATAAGCTCATTGACTGGCCAACCCGAAGAAATACAAGAAAGTCATTGCATCGGCCTTGGGATTATGCCAACTTTCTTCACGAGCACCTGCCAAACTTTGCAGAGTGGTTGCCCCACTCCGGGAATTTAAGTAAGACTGAGCCCTAAGGAAATCATTGGAGACAGGTGGGAACAGAGACACCAGCAAGCTTGGGATGCCATGAAACAAGCCATAGTTGAGGCAGTAGTGTTGAAATTTCCGTCGACGAAATTACGCTTTACAACTCGAAACGGATGCAAGCGACTACGGTGATGGAGGTGCATTGTTCCAGACCATAGAAGGAAAGAAGCAATACCTAATGTTCTTCAGCCAGACCCTCAACGCAGCACAGCGCAATTACGCAACATCCATGAAGGAATTATTGGCCTTGGTATATGGTCTCACACACTTCAGGATCATCTCGAAGGTCAACGCTTTTCAGTGTTGACTGATCCACAAGGCTTTGGTGTATATGAACACACAGCTAAAGCTAAATCCGATGCTACAACGATGGCATCACATCATAGCGCCTTTCAATTTCACTATCTCGCACATCCGGGTATAAAGAACGTGCTACCAGACGCGTGGTCTAGGCTTCATGAGGGAACTGTTAATTGAGATACTACATTGGTTTTTTTTATTTGTATTTTTTTTATAATCTCGAACTACTACTTATAGATTTTGGTCCTCCCGCCAATCTCAAAATCAATAAGTCTTTTCTTTTTTTAACTTTTCTTCAGATGGAACTTTATTTATATCAGCTAATGTATTAACGTGACTTACGTTATTATGTCTATTTACAAATTAGGCAAGTGGTCATGAACATTAGTACTTCTAGTGAAAATTATTCAATAAAGAACAGCTAGAGGTACGCCCTGTGTGATCGAGGATATTTAGGCTCTTAACAAGAGGCGGTCCCGATCATTCTTACACAAGCTACCACTGCTAAATCTAACTGACTAAATTGTATTTTAGTTTAATATAGTTTGAAACCTAGTAATTTCCATCGAAGTTTACATATTTTTCAGTTATTTAGTAGTTACAGTAGTGTACTGCTTCTAGACTGTCTGACATCGATTTACTATCCAGCAAATACTATGGCTAAGGGTACTTCTAAAAAGGCAAGGGCCGCTAGCTCTAAGCCTGCTAAGCCTGCCGAGGTTCCTGAGGTCCCTGTGGAAACACCTAGCCTGTCTGGAGTTGAGCCTGCCGAGGATACTGTTGGGGAAGCAAATTCTGAGGTTGGTACAGAGGATTATTCTGAGGATGACTCGTCGGATCCTAAAGCCTTGGAAGAAGAGGTATCTACTACCGCGGAAAGGCTCGCCAGCGTCCGTGTATCACCTAGGAGTGAAGCTCAGGACCCCAGCTTGCCCCCCTGACCACGTGCCGTCAAATATGGGGATAAACGTCGAAGGCTGGAAAATTCGTGGATACGAATGTCGGGGGGCATTATAACTCCACATCTAAAGGACACTCCAGCACAAATCCGGCGTGAAAAGGAAGTATTGGACCTGTCCGAAAATTTCGGTTTCGCCATCGATGGAGAAACCATTCCATTCAGCTCAAATCTTGGGGCCGAAGCTGAGGACGCCATAACTCGACAACGAGTGGTTGGATCCTCTCAATCTCGACGCCAATTGAACCGCACTGAAGCGCTCTTGAAGGAGCTAGCGGCAGCGGCAGTTGTGGACCCCTCTATCGTGTCCCACTTGGCTGATATTCTTCCTATACCGAAGAAGAAAAAAAAAATTCGGGCCGGGTTTCGAACCCGAGACCTACTGGTTTACCAGCCAGTATGTTTACCACTAAGCCAGTTACCACTGGCGAGAGAGATAATATTTCAAAATTTAATCTCTATAGCTCTGATGCTACCATCGACCATCCTCTTGACAAACCTAACCCTGTCAGAGGATATGATCGTATGGAACTCGATGAGGCTTACCATCCTCGTAATATCGACCCTCATTTGCCAACTAACCCTGGTAATCACGATTTTTTGGCAATCGCTACACCAGTACCTCGTTAGAGAGTTCCCGCTCTAATCCTGAGGATGAGGAAGTGAGAACCAGACATACTCGTCTCAGGCTATTACGCTCTGGTATGCAAGTCCTTGAGGACCGTCTATTGAATGACTCTGACCTTGACGATAGGAAAGCGGATAACATTCGCTATCTAATCGATAACAAGAGAAAGGAAATAGACACCATCTTGGCACTAACAGCCCGTAGCACTGAGCATGAGCCTCGTGAACACTTAGAACCAAGCTTTATAAAGCAGCTAGGTAACGCGCAGGCTGAGGTCGATTTCTCTACTAATGAGGTACAGTGGAGACACTGAAGGCCTTCGACCAACTTAAGTCTGCCAGCCTTAGGGATAAGCAGATGATGAATGCCTTTATTCATTTCTGTGAGCCAGGTGAATGGCGAACTATCTTGAAGGCTCATGAGCCCAACTGGAAAGCCCTACCCTGGCACCAGTTGCGTGATAATATACTTAACACCTTTTTTTTGAAGATGCACGTGACCGTGAACTTCTAGAGTCTCACTGAAGTTCTTTGCGAACGATACCACTATTCGAGGTGCTCTAGCTCATATGACACATATGAATACTCGGATGGGTGGTCGTACCTATACTGGCGAATATTTATTAATTTGTCAGATGATGGAGACTCTGGACTAACCTCTTTAAGAAAGTCAATGATGACATCATCGCCTATGGTGATTTGCGATCTATGCCTTGGTCTGTCTTTGAGAAGATAGTACACAAGCATACCAATTCCTCTACTAGAGTACTTAGTACCACGAGCTACACCCAGCCCACTAAGCGAAACGCAGTGAGACTAATACTGCGCGTAGTACTAAGAAACCTCGCACTACTACTGGAGGGGGTACTGGCTCTACTTCTACCGAACCGAAGGTGATAAGAAGGTGAGAGCGCCTTGCAAGAAGTGTGGTTACAACCTCACAAAACGTAATGGCAAGTGGAATGGTAGACACGACCCTGTTAAGTGTGCACCAGGCAAAACCAGATTTTGGACACTATATGAAAGAGTGTGCTACTTGCAAGGGTACTAACGGTTGGCACAAAGAGGATTGCAAGGACTTACCAGACGTCCAAGTTAAGCACTGACAGTACCATATGTGCGCACTAGAGCAAGATTATGAGAAAATGTTCAATAAAATCTATACCAAAGGAGATGAACGTATCTTTCAAACAGTTTTCGTAAATGGAGAAAAAGTTATGGCACTATTTGATCCAGGGGCTGAAGTCTCTGCTATCTCATGCCGAGTAGCCTACGCTACAGATATGGCTGTCCATAACAGAAACAACTGATTTAATCTTGGGAAATGGCAAAGTTACTACTTGCGAACAAGCCATTGACTATGCACACATAATGCTGTCAGATAGAAGAGAAGTGAAGACTCACCTAATCGTTACTGACATGTCTCAGAAATACGATTTAATTATAGGTATGACTGATCTTCTCAGTTTTAGGTATAACACTCACTGGTCTGCCTAATGGGCTGGGCCGATAAAAGATCAGTCAGATGATAATATGTTAAAGATACCTAAACCTCCGGAAGGTGAAGCAAAGGATATGATTCCGCACTTCACCGATATAATTATGGACTTAATTATACAAAACAGGAAGATTGCAATAACTGACTGGTGTATGTTTAAGTTCTCTAATGGGTACGTTAGACTTGACTTAACAAACGTCGACTTCTCTAAGTTAAAGTGTCCTTCACATAACTACGTGAGTTGGAGACACAAAGACGTTGTCAAAACCCAAATCGAAGATTGGTTAAAACAGGGTCTAATTGAAATCAATTATGATGCAACCCCAGTTAACTTAGCTCTCTTAGCGGTCGATCAATATAAATCTGATGGAACGTTTAGTAAAACAAAGAGTAGTACTAGACCTGTCGCCAATCAACAAACTAATTCCGCAACATAGTTTTCCCTTACCTAAGATAAGCGAGATACTACGCAAAAATGGAGGTGCGACTATCTTTTCCAAGATAGACTTAAAAGCTGCATTCCATCAACTACAGATATATGAGCCTCATAGGAAATACTTTTCCTTTACTTGGCAAGGTAAAAGTACCAGTTTAAAGGTGCACCTGAAGGCTTACACATGTTACCTTCTTTCTTCCAACAAGTTATGATGGAACTATTTGCGGACCTGTCGTATAACGTATCAGTCTATTTAGATGATATAGTTATCTTTACAAAGACAACACATGAACATGCTAAACTCGTTAAAGAAGTCTTAAAGCGACTTAATCATGCTAAACTTAAGATTAACGAAGACAAGTGTTCTTTTGCTAAAGATACTATACACTTACTTGGCTACAAAGTATCTGCAGCAGGGGTAGAAATTGATCCTGGCAAGAAACAGTTTCTGTTGGATTTATCAACACCAATTACTGGAAGAGATGTGAACTCTGTGTGTGGGTTTGTTAACTTCTTCTCGGATTCGGTACCGCATCTTTCTCTCTTACTTAAAACCTTTCAGTCACCTACGGCTGCACAAAGGACCTTTGGGAAAGCTTTGGACTAAAGAATGTGATGATGCATTTAAACTAGTCAAAAGTAAAGTAATGGACGCACCCATCATGCAGTACCCTGTGGATGGTGTCCCATTCAAGTAGCAACCGACGCTTCAGATCGAGCGGTAGGTGGAGTGCTTTACCAAACGATAAATGGTAAACCGCGCTACATACAATTCTTTAGCAAGAGTTATAATAAGAGTCAACGGAATTACCCTACCGTTAAACAAGAGCTCCTTGCTATAGTTACTGCGCTAAGACAGTTTAAAGACTACCTTTATGGAAGTTACTTTACTGTCGCCTGTGATCAAAGTCTTTAACATACTTAAAGATATGAACCCTGATTCACAGTTGGTGAGCCGCTGGCATGACATTATTGCCAAGTTCGCTTTTAATATAACACACATTCCAGGAATACATAACCATCTTCCTGACATGCTCTCTCGACTTGTGCCCGACTACCAGAAAACAGTCAAAGAGTTATTATTAGCAACCGATTGGATGCTAAATAAAAAATGGTTTAACCTCGCTCA
The DNA here is from genome assembly GCA_001586965.3 of Sphaeroforma sirkka. Taxonomy (NCBI): domain Eukaryota; class Ichthyosporea; order Ichthyophonida; genus Sphaeroforma; species Sphaeroforma sirkka. Next base: position 6,767 of record LUCW03001420.1, on the reverse strand, counting down.
ATCACGATGGGGTCCATTTACTGTTGATATGTTCGCCGCAGAACATAACAAACAGGTTTCTGAATATAGGTCGTTGACTCATCCTAAAGGTGATGCATTTCAGCTTGACTTATCAAAGCATAATGCGTGGGCTAACCCACCTTGTCAACTTATCGCACAGTTGTTAAATTATGTTAATATTACTAAATCTACCATTACGCTGTGTTGTCCCTTACGTAACTCCGACCCATGGATACGTGATTTAATTAATATGATTCAAGACGAACCTATTTATGTCGACCGTGAAACCGACACGTTCTTGTATCAGGGATCCTATTCTATTAAGAAGACGCCTTGGAAACACACCATTGTTTGTCGCATCGGTCCTGCAGGTACCACTAAGTGGAAACCCTCAACCGAATTCTTAGCTAAACTAGAGGAGTCTAAAGAGTTTGAACAAAAGCTCAAGACTCGTACAACACATGCACCCAACAAGATTGCAGTCGAGGTAATGCCGATTGAAACGGCATTAGATCGTAAAAACATGGAACTAGCTAAGGCCATGGATCAAAGACTCAAAACTCTAAGAGAACCTGAAGCTCGCACTCAACTACTTAAAGCGCTGCTTAAAGAACAGCCAGGAGTTGCAGAAACAACTGAAGAAGATACTTCAACAATCCAATGTTGTCAATTATGTATCTCAGGACTCTACCCCTCCTGATACTGAGGTTGCCCTTTCCAACAGGACTATGGTTCATCCAGCCAGCGTTACGCAGAATCTGACTGACTTAGAGGAGCTCGAAAGTAGAGTTAAAATTATACATAATTTAACGCATCGAGCATATGAGCATACTTATAAAATGGCTATTCGTGCAGGGCTTGATCACCCGGCGCTGAAAGAAACCATACGTGAAGTATACCGACGCTGTACTGATTGTGAAAAGAACCAGATCAAGCGATACGGTTGGGCACCCCTAAAAAGTGTGACAGAAGACCAACCGATGCGCCGAGTCATAGTCGATTTGGTTAAACTCCGCGATCCAAGCATACTGGCGATGTATATATCTGTCATTTCTTATGTGTGGCTTCGGGCTATAACTTGCTTTATGCAATACCGAACAAACGTCCACAAACAGTGGCAGAATTATGCTATCACGTCTTTAATGACTTCGGTTTCCCCAGTACTATGTTCTGATAACGGTAGTGAGTTTTGTACCGACGTAATGGAGGCACTTATACTCGTATCAGGCATGACCCATAGGCGTGGTGTTCCTTACAAACCTCAAACGCAGGGTGCAAATGAGACACGTCATAGAGAACTTAAGAAACTCTTGCGTACCGCACTAGACGACGTTGAGGATATGTGGCCTTATCATTTGAAATGGGTTCAGACTCAAATGAATAACTGCATGAATCCTCAAACTGGAACACTCCCGTTTCACTATTTCTTTGGCCGCTATAGTGAATTACAAGCAACGTTTGATAAAACTGCGCCCGAAAACACGCTACCCCGTGGCTACAAAGATCGAGCATATGCAGAACGTTGTTTACCCCTGTTTACTCGAGCACAAGAATCGCGTCCTACTTAAAGCGTATGACCGATGGAATAACACTAAGAACATTGTTCAGTTCAAAGTCGGCGATTACGTTAACATTATAAATCGAAACGCCAACGTTACCGAACTCTCTTCTAAGACGATAGGACCTTTTGTTATTTCCTACCATGATGAGAAGAGTGATACTTACGAAGTGAATAACATTGATGGTACTAGCGCAACCAATCTAGGCACTCACCGTATCCCTACCTCCGAACTCTCATTCGCTCGCTCATTTGATTCTGATATACCAGTTATGGAGTCACAAGTCAAAGATATAATTGACAAAACATCCGAAGACGGTTACACTTACTACAAGACCCGTTTCATGGATGGGACAGTAGCTTGGCTAACCTCCGATGCATTTCGTGAATCTCGCGACTTTCTTCGTATCTTTAATAAGAAATGGAATAAGCGTTTACATAAGAACACACGAGATAAACGAAAAGGGTTTCCTCAGGTGACTACAAACCCTGACGGATCTGAAATTCCCTATTTGCCACCTACTTCCTACGTGACTAAACTTTCTGATCTGCTTACCAACAGTGCAGAAAATTGTTCAAACTTACTTACTAATGAAGAACAGCCTTTGGCTATTACCTTACCAAATAATAAACGTAAGGCGCCTACATCGGAAATGGTTACTGGACCAAATACTAAACGACATAGAGTACAACATGAGTCTTGAACTCGTACATATAGGCACATACTTACTCGATAAGTCATGACCGAAACCGTTTTTTACTTGGTTTTCGCTTTACCAACTAGATCGTATCTTAACGTACGTTCGTAGTTCTAAAAGCTACTGGGGGGCTATGTAGAAATACGGCCTCCGGTCAGTCTAAAATATCAAGATCAATTGAGATAATACATTGGTTTTATTTGTATTTTAAATAATTTAGTACAAGCTCTTTTTCCAATATTTCCAAAGTGTTCTAAATTCACTTTGATGGCTCCAATAGCCTGAGTATTTGGTATGACTCATCTACTTGGACCTATTTGAGACATTAGTAGATGTAGGATATTATAAACTAAATTTTATAATCTCCGAACTACTACTTATAGATTTTGGTCCTCCATAATCTCCAAAATCAATAAGTCTTTTTTTCTTTTTTTTAACTTTTCTTCAGATGGAACTTTATTTATATCAGCTAATGTATTAACGTGACTTACGTTATTATGTCTATTTACAAATTAGGCAAGTGGTCATGAACACTTTAGTACTTCTATTGAAAATTATTCAATAAAGAACAGCTAGAGGTACGCCCTGTGTGATCGAGGATATTTAGGCTCTTAACAAGAGGCAGTCCCGATCATTCTTACACAAAGCTACCACTGCTAAATCCTAACTGACTAAATTGTATTTTAGTTTAATATAGTTTGAAACCTAGTAATTTCCATCGAAGTTTACAAAATGAGACACGCCATAGAGAACTTAAGAAACTCTTGCGTACCGCACTAGACGACGTTGAGAATATGTGGCCTTATCATTTGAAATGGGTTCAGACTCAAATGAATAACTGCATGAATCCTCAAACTGGAACACTCCCGTTTCACTATTTCTTTGGCCGCTATAGTGAATTACAAGCAACGTTTGATAAAACTGCACCCGAGAAACACGTTACCCCGTGGCTACAAAGATCGAGCATATGCAGAACGTTGTTTACCCCTGTTTACTCGAGCACACAAGCATCGTGTCCTACTTAAAGCGTATGACCGATGGAATAACACTAAGAACATTGTTCAGTTCAAAGTCGGCGATTACGTTAACATTATAAATCGAAACGCCAACGTTACCGAACTCTCTTCTAAGACGATAGGACCTTTTGTTATTTCCTGCCATGATGAGAAGAGTGATACTTACGAAGTGAATAACATTGATGGTACTAGCGCAATCAATCTAGGCACTCACCGTTATCCCTACCTCCGAACTCTCATTCGCTCGCTCATTTGATTCTGATATACCAGTTATGGAGTCACAAGTCAAAGATATAATTGACAAAACATCCGAAGACGGTTACACTTACTACAAGACCATTTCATGGATGGGACAGTAGCTTGGCTAACCTCCGATGCATTTCGTGAATCTCGCGACTTTCTTCGTATCTTTAATAAGAAATGGAATAAGCGTTTACATAAGAACACACGAGATAAACGAAAAAGGGTTTCCTCAGGTGACTACAAACCCTGACGGATCTGAAATTCCCTATTGGCCACCTACTTCCTACGTGACTAAACTTTCTGATCTGCTTACCAACAGTGCAGAAAATTGTTCAAACTTACCTACTAATGAAGTACAGCCTTTGGCTATTACCTTACCAAATAATAAACGTAAGGCGCCTACATCGGAAATGGTTACTGGACCAAATACTAAACGACATAGAGTACAACATGAGTCTTGAACTCGTACATATAGGCACATACTTACTCGATAAGTCATGACCGAAACCGTTTTTTACTTTGGTTTTCGCTTTACCAACTAGATCGTATCTTAACGTACGTTCGTAGTTCTAAAAGCTACTGGGGGGCTATGTAGAAATACGGCCACCGGTCAGTCTAAAATATCAAGATCAATTGAGATAATACATTGGTTTTATTTGTATTTTAAATAATTTAATACAAGCTCTTTTTCCAATATTTCCAAAGTGTTCTAAATTCACTTTGATGGCTCCAATAGCCTGAGTATTTGGCATGACTCATTTACTTGGACCTATTTGAGACGATAGAAGATGTAGTATATTATAAGCTAAATTTTATGATCTCTGAACTACTACTTATAGATTTTGGTCCTCCCGCCAATCTCCAAAATCCACTAAGTCTTTTTCTTTTTTTTTAACTTTTCTTCAGATGGAACTTTTATTTATATCAGCTAATGTATTAACGTGACTTACGTTATTATGTCTATCTACAAATTAGGCATGTGGTCATGAACACTCAGTATTTCTAGTGAAAATTATTCAATAAAGAACAGCTAGAGGTACGCCCTGTGTGATCGAGAATATTTAGGCTCTTAACAAGAGGTAGTCCTGATCATTCTTACACAAGCTACCCCTGCTAAATCCTAACTGACTAAATTGTATTTTAGTTTAATATAGTTTGAAACCTAGTGATTTCCATCGAAGTTTACCTCTCAAGCGACTTCCTTCGTATTTCTAATAAGAAATAGAATAAGCATTCACATAAGAACACATGAGATAAACGGAATGGGTTTCCTCAGGTGACTACAAACCCGGATGGATCTGTAATTCCCTATTTGCCACCTATTTACTATGTGACTAAAGCTTTCTGATTTGATTACCAACAAAGCAGAAAATTCTTCGAACCTACTTACTAATGAAGAACAGCCTTTGGCTATTATCTTACCAAGTAATAAATGTAAGATACCTACATCGGAACTGGTTACTGGACAAAAATATAAACGACATAGAATATAACATGAGTCTTGAACTCGTACATATAGGCACATACTTACTCGATAAGCCATGACCGAAACCGTTTTACTTTGGTTTTCGCTTTACGAACTAGATCGCACCTTCACATACGTCCGTAGTCCTAAAAGCTACTGGGGACTATGTAGAAATACGGTTTTCGGTCATTCTTACATAAGCTACCACTGCTAAATCCTAGCTAACTTAAATTGTATCTTAGTTTATATAACATAGTTTAAAACATAGAAATATCCATCGAAGTTTACAAACAGGAATCGCTCTCTAAGGATGATATTATTTATTAAAAGGAGATAGGTTACAATTTATGTACATATGGTATGGCTTTCATAGCCGTTGTAGCGGTTCGGAGAAGATCGATGGGAGCGTGGCTAACTATGCTGAACTGGCGATTGGTGATGTGGCGTTAGTCTCACAGGTACCTGGGGCTCGGGGAGAAGGAGGATTGTAGAAATACAGTCTCCGGTCAGTCTAAAATATCAAGATCAAATGAGATGACATATTGTTTTTAATTGTATTTAAAATAATTTAATACAAATTCTTTTTCCAATATTTCCAAAGTGTTCTAAATTCACTTTTTTGGCTCCAATAGCCTGAGTATTTGGCATGACTCATTTACTTGGACCTATTTGAAACGATAGTAGATGTAGTATATTATAAGCTAAATTTTATGATCTCTGAACTACTACTTATAGATTTTGGTCCTCCCGCCAATCTCCAAAATCCAATAAGTCTTTTTCTTTTTTTAACTTTTCTTCAGATGGAACTTTATTTATATCAGCTAATGTATTAACGTGACTTACGTTATTATGTCTATCTACAAATTAGGCATGTGGTCATGAACACTTAGTACTTCTAGTGAAAATTATTCAATAAAGAACAGCTAGAGATACGCCCTGTGTGATCGAGGATATTTAGGCTCTTACCATGAGGCAGTCCCGATTATTCTTACACAAGCTACCACTGCTAAATCATAACTGACTTGAATTGTATCTTAGTTTATATAATATAGTTTAAAACATAGAAATACCCATCGAAGTTTACAGGATGTCGTAAAACACTCAGAGGACACTCGAAATCGGAGGGCGGTAATGTCTATCGTGTCAACTGGTCACAATCGCAGGACTCCAAGTAGTGGGTGTGTGTTTGCTAACGACGTAAGGTGGTCGAAGCAGCAGACTAATTGTAAGGCTAGGCGGCTCCGTTAGATAAAGCTGCTTGAAATCGGCCACTTTTATGGTAGCGAAAGGGGGCCAACAAATATCGGGGGGTTTCCTTGGTTCACGAGGGCCCCCGCTGCCAAGGGCCCTTGACAGGTGTCATTCGTTGACATCTCCAAGTTCGGTACCATAGGAAGGACCAGGAGGACTCCTCAGGTACCCAGGTCCCCAGGACTCCAGAGACCAGGAGTCATCCCAGGCCTCAGGGCTCAGGACCAGACCCCCAGGGCCCAGGGCTCACTCACACTTCATTCCCATCAATTATTCTGCTATCCCGTAGGGCGACGGGCGTAGGCCGTAGAGCCACTGAGTAGAGAGAGGCGTAGGCCGTAAGGCCGTAGGCAGCTGGCCAGAGCCTAAAAAAAGTCTTAAACAAACGGACCTATTTTTGTTCAATTTAGAAGGCTATGCCTGTTTACATACGTAGTACGTCGTACGTAGAGTCGTTACTCGTTAGACACTCATAGAGGGGCTAACTAAATATAGAGAGCTTGAAGCCGAAGGCCGTAGGGAAGAGACATTAGAGA
>LUCW03001419.1:50000-68686 GCA_001586965.3 Sphaeroforma sirkka | reverse complement strand
TTAACTTTTCTTCAAATGGAACTTTATTTATATCAGCTAATGTATTAACGTGACTTACGCTATTATGTCTATTTAAAAAAATTAGGCAAGTGGTCATGAACACTTAGTACTTCTAGTGAAAATTATTCAATAAAGAATGTAGAAATACGGCCTCCGGTCAGTCTAAAATATCAAGATCAATTGAGATAATACATTGGTTTTTTATTTGTATTTTAAATAATTTAGTACAAGCTCTTTTTCCAATATTTCCAAAGTGTTCTAAATTCACTTTGATGGCTCCAATAGCCTGAGTATTTGGTATGACTCATCTACTTGGACCTATTTGAGACATTAGTAGATGTAGGATATTATAAACTAAATTTTATAATCTCCGAACTACTACTTATAGATTTTGGTCCTCCCGCCAATCTCCAAAATCCAATAAGTCTTTTCTTTTTTTAACTTTTCTTCAGATGGAACTTTATTTATATCAGCTAATGTATTAACGTGACTTACGTTATTATGTCTATTTACAAATTAGGCAAGTGGTCATGAACACTTAGTACTCTAGTGAAAATTATTCAATAAAGAACAGCTAGAGGTACGCCCTGTGTGATCGAGGATATTTAGGCTCTTAACAAGAGGCAGTCCCGATCATTCTTACACAAGCTACCACTGCTAAATCTAACTGACTAAATTGTATTTTAGTTTAATATAGTTTGAAACCTAGTAATTTCCATCGAAGTTTACATATTTTTCAGTTATTTAGTAGTTACAGTAGTGTACTGCTTCTAGACTGTCTGACATCGATTTACTATCCAGCAAATACTATGGCTAAGGGTACTTCTAAAGGCAAGGGAGCCGCTAGCTCTAAGCCTGCTAAGCCTGCCGAGGTTCCTGAGGTCCCTGTGGAAACACCTAGCCTGTCTGGAGTTGAACCTGCCGAGGATACTGTTGGGGAAGCAAATTCTGAGGTTGGTACAGAGGATTTTTCTGAGGATGACTCGTCGAATCCTAAAGCCTTGGAAGAAGAGGTATCTACTACCGCGGAAAGGCTCGCCAGCGTCCGTGTATCACCTAGGAGTGAAGCTCAGGACCCCAGCTTGCCCCCTGACCACGTGCCGTCAAATATTGGGGATAAACGTCGAAAGGCTGGAAAATTCGTGGATACGAATGTCGGGGGCATTATAACTCCACATCTAAAGGACACTCCAGCACAAATCCGGAGTGAAAAGGAAGTATTGGACCTGTCCGAAAATTTCGGTTTCGCCATCGATGGAGAAGCCATTCCATTCAGCTCAAATCTTGGGGCCGAAGCTGAGGACGCCATAACTCGACAACGAGTGGTTGGATCCTCTCAATCTCGACGCCAATTGAACCGCACTGAAGCGCTCTTGAAGGAGCTAGCGGCAGCAGCAGTTGTGGACCCCTCTATCGTGTCCCACTTGGCTGATATTCTTCCTATACCGAAGAAGAAAAAAAAAATCGGGCCGAGTTTCGAACCCGAAACCTGCTGGTTTACCAGCCAGTACGGGTACCACTAAGCCAGTTACCACTGGTGAGAGAGGAAATATTTCAAAATTTAATCTCTATAGCTCTGATGCTACCATTGACCATCCTCTTGACAAACCTAACCCTGTCAGAGGATATGATCGTATGGAACTCGATGAGGCTTACCATCCTCGTAATATCGACCCTCATTTGCCAACTAACCCTGGTAATCACGATTTTGGCAATCGCTACACCAGTACCTCGTTAGAGAGTTCCCGCTCTAATCCTGAGGATGAGGAAGTGAGAACCAGACATACTCGTCTCAGGCTATTACGCTCTGGTATGCAAGTCCTTGAGGACCGTCTATTGAATGACTCTGACCTTGACGATAGGAAAGCGGATAACATTCGCTATCTAATCGATAACAAGAGAAAGGAAATAGACACCATCTTGGCACTAGCAGCCCGTAGCACTGAGCATGAGCCTCGTGAACACTTAGAACCAAGCTTTATAAAGCAGCTAGGTAACGCGCAGACTGAGGTCGATTTCTCTACTAATGAGAGTACAGTGGAGACACTGAAGGCCTTCGACCAACTTAAGGAGTCTGCCAGCCTTAGGGATAAGCAGATGATGAATGCCTTTATTCATTTCTGTGAGCCAGGTGAATGGCGAACTATCTTGAAGGCTCATGAGCCCAACTGGAAAGCCCTACCCTGGCACCAGTTGCGTGATAATATACTTAACACCTTTTTTTTGAAGATGCACGTGACCGTGAACTTCTAGAGTCTCGCAAGTTCTTTGCGAACGATACCACTATTCGAGGTGCTCTAGCTCATATGACACATATGAATACTCGGATGGGTGGTCGTACCTATACTGGCGAATATTTATTAATTTGTCAGATGATGGAGACTCTGGGAGCTAACCTCTTTAAGAAAGTCAATGATGACATCATCGCCTATGGTGATTTGCGATCTATGCCTTGGTCTGTCTTTGAGAAGATAGTTCACAAGCATACCAATTCCTCTACTAGAGTACTTAGTACCACACGAGCTACACCCAGCCCACTAAGCGAAACGCAGTAGAGACTAATACTGCGCGTAGTACTAAGAAACCTCGCACTACTACTGGAGGGGGTACTGGCTCTACTTCTACCGAACCGAAAGGTGATAAGAAGGTGAGAGCGCCTTGCAAGAAGTGTGGTTACAACCTCACAAAACGTAATGGCAAGTGGAATGGTAGACACGACCCTGTTAAGTGTGCACCAGGCAAGCCAGATTTTGGACACTATATGAAAGAGTGTGCTACTTGCAAGGGTACTAACGGTTGGCACAAAGAGGATTGCAAGGACTTACCAGACGTCAAGTTAAGCACTGACAGTACCATATGTGCGCACTAGAGCAAGATTATGAGAAAATGTTCAATAAAATCTATACCAAAGGAGATGAACGTATCTTTCAAACAGTTTTCGTAAATGGAGAAAAGTTATGGCACTATTTGATCCAGGGGCTGAAGTCTCTGCTATCTCATGCCGAGTAGCCTACGCTACAGATATGGCTGTCCATAACGAAACAACTGATTTAATCTTGGGAAATGGCAAAGTTACTACTTGCGAACAAGCCATTGACTATGCACACATAATGCTGTCAGATAGAAGAGAAGTGAAGACTCACCTAATCGTTACTGACATGTCTCAGAAATACGATTTAATTATAGGTATGACTGATCTTCTCAGTTTAGGTATAACACTCACTGGTCTGCCTAATGGGCTGGACCCGAATAAAGATCAGTCAGATGATAATATGTTAAAAGATACCTAAACCTCCGGAAGGTGAAGCAAAGGATATGATTCCGCACTTCACCGATATAATTATGGACTTAATTATACAAAACAGGAAGATTGCAATAACTGACTGGTGTATGTTTAAGTTCTCTAATGGGTACGTTAGACTTGACTTAACAAACGTCGACTTCTCTAAGTTAAAGTGTCCTTCACATAACTACGTGAGTTGGAGACACAAAGACGTTGTCAAAACCCAAATCGAAGATTGGTTAAAACAGGGTCTAATTGAAATCAATTATGATGCAACCCCAGTTAACTTAGCTCTCTTAGCGGTCGATCAATATAAATCTGATGGAACGTTTAGTAAAACAAGAGTAGTACTAGACCTGTCGCCAATCAACAAACTAATTCCGCAACATAGTTTTCCCTTACCTAAGATAAGCGAGATACTACGCAAAATGGAGGTGCGACTATCTTTTCCAAGATAGACTTAAAAGCTGCATTCCATCAACTACAGATATATGAGCCTCATAGGAAATACTTTTCCTTTACTTGGCAAGGTAAGAAGTACCAGTTTAAAGGTGCACCTGAAGGCTTACACATGTTACCTTCTTTCTTCCAACAAGTTATGATGGAACTATTTGCGGACCTGTCGTATAACGTATCAGTCTATTTAGATGATATAGTTATCTTTACAAAGACAGCACATGAACATGCTAAACTCTGTTAAAGAAGTCTAAAAGCGACTTAATCATGCTAAACTTAAGATTAACGAAGACAAGTGTTCTTTTGCTAAAGATACCATACAATTACTTGGCTACAAAGTATCTGCAGCAGGGGTAGAAATTGATCCTGGCAAGAAACAGTTTCTGTTGGATTTATCAACACCAATTACTGGAAGAGATGTGAACTCTGTGTGGGGTTTGTTAACTTCTTCTCGGATTCGGTACCGCATCTTTCTCATTACTTAAAGCCTTTCAGTCACCTACGGCTGCACAAAGGACCTTTGGGAAAGCTTTGGACTAAAGAATGTGATGATGCATTTAAACTAGTCAAAAGTAAAGTAATGGACGCACCCATCATGCAGTACCCTGTGGATGGTGTCCCATTCCAAGTAGCAACCGACGCTTCAGATCGAGCGGTAGGTGGAGTGCTTTACCAAACGATAAATGGTAAACCGCGCTACATACAATTCTTTAGCAAGAGTTATAATAAGAGTCAACGGAATTACCTTACCGTTAAACAAGAGCTCCTTGCTATAGTTACCGCGCTAAGACAGTTTAAAGACTACCTTTATGGAAGTTACTTTACTGTCGCCTGTGATCAAAAGTCTTTAACATACTTAAAAGATATGAACCCTGATTCACAGTTGGTGAGCCGCTGGCATGACATTATTGCCAAGTTTGCTTTTAATATAACACACATTCCAGGAATACATAACCATCTTCCTGACATGCTCTCTCGACTTGTGCCCGACTACCAGAAAACAGTCAAAGAGTTATTAGCAACCGATTGGATGCTAAATAAGAAATGGTCTAACCTCGCTCAATCACGATGGGGTCCATTTACTGTTGATATGTTCGCCGCAGAACATAACAAACAGGTTTCTGAATATAGGTCGTTGACTCATCCTAAAGGTGATGCATTTCAGCTTGACTTATCAAAGCATAATGCGTGGGCTAACCCACCTTGTCAACTTATCGCACAGTTGTTAAATTATGTTAATATTACTAAATCTACCATTACGCTGTGTTGTCCCTTACGTAACTCCGACCCATGGATACGTGATTTAATTAATATGATTCAAGACGAACCTATTTATGTCGACCGTGAAACCGACACGTTCTTGTATCAGGGATCCTATTCTATTAAGAAGACGCCTTGGAAACACACCATTGTTTGTCGCATCGGTCCTGCAGGTACCACTAAGTGGAAACCCTCAACCGAATTCTTAGCTAAACTAGAGGAGTCTAAAGAGTTTGAACAAAAGCTCAAGACTCGTACAACACATGCACCCAACAAGATTGCAGTCGAGGTAATGCCGATTGAAACGGCATTAGATCGTAAAAACATGGAACTAGCTAAGGCCATGGATCAAAGACTCAAAACTCTAAGAGAACCTGAAGCTCGCACTCAACTACTTAAAGCGCTGCTTAAAGAACAGCCAGGAGTTGCGAAACAACTGAAGAAGATACTTCAACAATCCAATGTTGTCAATTATGTATCTCAGGACTCTACCCCTCCTGATACTGAGGTTGCCCTTTCCAACAGGACTATGGTTCATCCAGCCAGCGTTACGCAGAATCTGACTGACTTAGAGGAGCTCGAAAGTAGAGTTAAAATTATACATAATTTAACGCATCGAGCATATGAGCATACTTATAAAATGGCTATTCGTGCAGGGCTTGATCACCCGGCGCTGAAAGAAACCATACGTGAAGTATACCGACGCTGTACTGATTGTGAAAAGAACCAGATCAAGCGATACGGTTGGGCACCCCTAAAAGTGTGACAGAAGACCAACCGATGCGCCGAGTCATAGTCGATTTGGTTAAACTCCGCGATCCAAGCATACTGGCGATGTATATATCTGTCATTTCTTATGTGTGGCTTCGGGCTATAACTTGCTTTATGCAATACCGAACAAACGTCCACAAACAGTGGCAGAATTATGCTATCACGTCTTTAATGACTTCGGTTTCCCCGAGTACTATGTTCTGATAACGGTAGTGAGTTTTGTACCGACGTAATGGAGGCACTTATACTCGTATCAGGCATGACCCATAGGCGTGGTGTTCCTTACAAACCTCAAACGCAGGGTGCAAATGAGACACGTCATAGAGAACTTAAGAAACTCTTGCGTACCGCACTAGACGACGTTGAGGATATGTGGCCTTATCATTTGAAATGGGTTCAGACTCAAATGAATAACTGCATGAATCCTCAAACTGGAACACTCCGTTTCACTATTTCTTTGGCCGCTATAGTGAATTACAAGCAACGTTTGATAAAACTGCACCCGAGAAACACGTTACCCCGTGGCTACAAAAGATCGAGCATATGCAGAACGTTGTTTACCCCTGTTTACTCGAACACAAGCATCGTGTCCTACTTAAAGCGTATGACCGATGGAATAACACTAAGAACATTGTTCAGTTCAAAGTCGGCGATTACGTTAACATTATAAATCGAAACGCCAACGTTACCGAACTCTCTTCTAAGACGATAGGACCTTTTGTTATTTCCTGCCATGATGAGAAGAGTGATACTTACGAAGTGAATAACATTGATGGTACTAGCGCAACCAATCTAGGCACTCACCGTTATCCCTACCTCCGAACTCTCATTCGCTCGCTCATTTGATTCTGATATACCAGTTATGGAGTCACAAGTCAAAAATATAATTGATAAAACATCCGAAGACGGTTACATTTACTACAAGACCCGTTTCATGGATGGGACAGTAGCTTGGCTAACCTCCGATGCATTTCGTGAATCTCGCGACTCGTATCTTTAATAAGAAATGGAATAAGCGTTTACATAAGAACACACGAGATAAACGAAAAGGGTTTCCTCAGGTGACTACAAACCCTGACGGATCTGAAATTCCCTATTTGCCACCTACTTCCTACGTGACTAAACTTTCTGATCTGCTTACCAACAGTGCAGAAAATTGTTCAAACTTACCTACTAATGAAGTACAGCCTTTGGCTATTACCTTACCAAATAATAAACGTAAGGCGCCTACATCGGAAATGGTTACTGGACCAAATACTAAACGACATAGAGTACAACATGAGTCTTGAACTCGTACATATAGGCACATACTTACTCGATAAGTCATGACCGAAACCGTTTTTTTACTTTGGTTTTCGCTTTACCAACTAGATCGTATCTTAACGTACGTTCGTAGTTCTAAAAGCTACTGGGGGCTATGTAGAAATACGGCCTCCGGTCAGTCTAAAATATCAAGATCAATTGAGATAATACATTGGTTTTTATTTGTATTTTAAATATTTTAGTACAAGCTCTTTTTCCAATATTTCCAAAGTGTTCTAAATTCACTTTGATGGCTCCAATAGCCTGAGTATTTGGTATGACTCATCTACTTGGACCTATTTGAGACATTAGTAGATGTAGGATATTATAAACTAAATTTTATAATCTCCGAACTACTACTTATAGATTTTGGTCCTCCCGCCAATCTCCAAAATTCAATAAGTCTTTTTTTTTTTTTTTAACTTTTCTTCAGATGGAACTTTATTTATATCAGCTAATGTATTAACGTGACTTACGTTATTATGTCTATTTACAAATTAGGCAAGTGGTCATGAACACTTAGTACTCCTATTGAAAATTATTCAATAAAGAACAGCTAGAGGTACGCCCTGTGTGATCGAGGATATTTAGGCTCTTAACAAGAGGCAGTCCCGATCGTTCTTACACAAGCTACCACTGCTAAATCCTAACTGACTAAATTGTATTTTAGTTTAATATAGTTTGAAACCTAGTAATTTCCATCGAAGTTTACAAAATGAGACACGCCATAGAGAACTTAAGAAACTCTTGCGTACCGCACTAGACGACGTTGAGAATATGTGGCCTTATCATTTGAAATGGGTTCAGACTCAAATGAATAACTGCATGAATCCTCAAACTGGAACACTCCCGTTTCACTATTTCTTTGGCCGCTATAGTGAATTACAAGCAACGTTTGATAAAACTGCACCCGAGAAACACGTTACCCCGTGGCTACAAAGATCGAGCATATGCAGAACGTTGTTTACCCCTGTTTACTCGAACACAAGCATCGTGTCCTACTTAAAGCGTATGACCGATGGAATAACACTAAGAACATTGTTCAGTTCAAAGTCGGCGATTACGTTAACATTATAAATCGAAACGCCAACGTTACCGAACTCTCTTCTAAGACGATAGGACCTTTTGTTATTTCCTGCCATGATGAGAAGAGTGATACTTACGAAGTGAATAACATTGATGGTACTAGCGCAATCAATCTAGGCACTCACCGTTATCCCTACCTCCGAACTCTCATTCGCTCGCTCATTTGATTCTGATATACCAGTTATGGAGTCACAAGTCAAAGATATAATTGACAAAACATCCGAAGACGGTTACACTTACTACAAGACCATTTCATGGATGGGACAGTAGCTTGGCTAACCTCCGATGCATTTCGTGAATCTCGCGACTTTCTTCGTATCTTTAATAAGAAATGGAATAAGCGTTTACATAAGAACACACGAGATAAACGAAAAGGGTTTCCTCAGGTGACTACAAACCCTGACGGATCTGAAATTCCCTATTGGCCACCTACTTCCTACGTGACTAAACTTTCTGATCTGCTTACCAACAGTGCAGAAAATTGTTCAAACTTACCTACTAATGAAGTACAGCCTTTGGCTATTACCTTACCAAATAATAAACGTAAGGCGCCTACATCGGAAATGGTTACTGGACCAAATACTAAACGACATAGAGTACAACATGAGTCTTGAACTCGTACATATAGGCACATACTTACTCGATAAGTCATGACCGAAACCGTTTTTTACTTTGGTTTTCGCTTTACCAACTAGATCGTATCTTAACGTACGTTCGTAGTTCTAAAAGCTACTGGGGGCTATGTAGAAATACGGCCACCGGTCAGTCTAAAATATCAAGATCAATTGAGATAATACATTGGTTTTTATTTGTATTTTAAATAATTTAATACAAGCTCTTTTTTCCAATATTTCCAAAGTGTTCTAAATTCACTTTGATGGCTCCAATAGCCTGAGTATTTGGCATGACTCATTTACTTGGACCTATTTGAGACGATAGAAGATGTAGTATATTATAAGCTAAATTTTATGATCTCTGAACTACTACTTATAGATTTTGGTCCTCCCGCCAATCTCCAAAATCCACTAAGTCTTTTTCTTTTTTAACTTTTCTTCAGATGGAACTTTATTTATATCAGCTAATGTATTAACGTGACTTACGTTATTATGTCTATCTACAAATTAGGCATGTGGTCATGAACACTCAGTATTTCTAGTGAAAATTATTCAATAAAGAACAGCTAGAGGTACGCCCTGTGTGATCGAGAATATTTAGGCTCTTAACAAGAGGTAGTCCTGATCATTCTTACACAAGCTACCCCTGCTAAATCCTAACTGACTAAATTGTATTTTAGTTTAATATAGTTTGAAACCTAGTGATTTCCATCGAAGTTTACCTCTCGCGACTTCCTTCGTATTTCTAATAAGAAATAGAATAAGCATTCACATAAGAACACATGAGATAAACGGAATGGGTTTCCTCAGGTGACTACAAACCCGGATGGATCTGTAATTCCCTATTTGCCACCTATTTACTATGTGACTAAGCTTTCTGATTTGATTACCAACAAAGCAGAAAATTCTTCGAACCTACTTACTAATGAAGAACAGCCTTTGGCTATTATCTTACCAAGTAATAAATGTAAGATACCCTACATCGGAACTGGTTACTGGACAAAAATATAAACGACATAGAATATAACATGAGTCTTGAACTCGTACATATAGGCACATACTTACTCGATAAGCCATGACCGAAACCGTTTTACTTTGGTTTTCGCTTTACGAACTAGATCGCACCTTCACATACGTCCGTAGTCCTAAAAGCTACTGGGGACTATGTAGAAATACGGTTTTCGGTCATTCTTACATAAGCTACCACTGCTAAATCCTAGCTAACTTAAATTGTATCTTAGTTTATATAACATAGTTTAAAACATAGAAATATCCATCGAAGTTTACAAACAGGAATCGCTCTCTAAGGATGATATTATTTATTAAAAGGAGATAGGTTACAATTTATGTACATATGGTATGGCTTTCATAGCCGTTGTAGCGGTTCGGAGAAGATCGATGGGAGCGTGGCTAACTATGCTGAACTGGCGATTGGTGATGTGGCGTTAGTCTCACAGGTACCTGGGGCTCGGGGAGAAGGAGGATTGTAGAAATACAGTCTCCGGTCAGTCTAAAATATCAAGATCAAATGAGATGACATATTGTTTTTAATTGTATTTAAAATAATTTAATACAAATTCTTTTTCCAATATTTCCAAAGTGTTCTAAATTCACTTTTTTGGCTCCAATAGCCTGAGTATTTGGCATGACTCATTTACTTGGACCTATTTGAAACGATAGTAGATGTAGTATATTATAAGCTAAATTTTATGATCTCTGAACTACTACTTATAGATTTTGGTCCTCCCGCCAATCTCCAAAATCCAATAAGTCTTTTTTCTTTTTTTTTAACTTTTCTTCAGATGGAACTTTATTTATATCAGCTAATGTATTAACGTGACTTACGTTATTATGTCTATCTACAAATTAGGCATGTGGTCATGAACACTTAGTACTTCTAGTGAAAATTATTCAATAAAGAACAGCTAGAGATACGCCCTGTGTGATCGAGGATATTTAGGCTCTTACCATGAGGCAGTCCCGATTATTCTTACACAAGCTACCACTGCTAAATCATAACTGACTTGAATTGTATCTTAGTTTATATAATATAGTTTAAAACATAGAAATACCCATCGAAGTTTACAGGATGTCGTAAAACACTCAGAGGACACTCGAAATCGGAGGGCGGTAATGTCTATCGTGTCAACTGGTCACAATCGCAGGACTCCAAGTAGTGGGTGTGTGTTTGCTAACGACGTAAGGTGGTCGAAGCAGCAGACTAATTGTAAGGCTAGGCGGCTCCGTTAGATAAAGCTGCTTGAAATCGGCCACTTTATGGTAGCGAAAGGGGCCAACAAATATCGGGGGGTTTCCTTGGTTCACGAGGGCCCCCGCTGCCAAGGGCCCTTGACAGGTGTCATTCGTTGACATCTCCAAGTTCGGTACCATAGGAAGGACCAGGAGGACTCCTCAGGTACCCAGGTCCCCAGGACTCCAGAGACCAGGAGTCATCCCAGGCCTCAGGGCTCAGGACCCAGACCCCCCAGGGCCCAGGGCTCACTCACACTTCATTCCCATCAATTATTCTGCTATCCCGTAGGGCGACGGGCGTAGGCCGTAGAGCCACTGAGTAGAGAGAGAGGCGTAGGCCGTAAGGCCGTAGGCAGCTGGCCAGAGCCTAAAAAGTCTTAAACAAACGGACCTATTTTGTTCAATTTAGAAGGCTATGCCTGTTTACATACGTAGTACGTCGTACGTAGAGTCGTTACTCGTTAGACACTCATAGAGGGGGCTAACTAAATATAGAGAGAGCTTGAAGCCGAAGGCCGTAGGGAAGAGACATTAGAGAGAACACCAGCGAAGGTTTTCTTTCGAGTGACAGACTGACAGTTATCAGTTATGACTTATGACTCGTGAGTGCTAATTTACCCAAAAGCGCACTACACATTAGAGATTTCCCAACAGCCAATTGTATATTTGAAAATTAAATTTTTATGTTTTATGGATGCATTGTAAACATAAATAGACTTGCTGGATTCTGTGGCTCCTGGTTATTTTGTTAAAAAAAAAATGAAGTGTATTGCGTTGTTCAAAAAATTCAGTCTTCAGAGAAGTTCAGACTCAAAAATGAAGTGTATTGCGTTGTTCAAAAAATTCAGTCTTCAGAGAAGTTCAGACTTCAGAGTTCAGGGTTCAGACTAATGTCTCAGGCCCCTTAAGGTTGCTAACCTGCCCGATCAAGAACAGATGAGAAACTGAAAGTCACAACTCACAGAGTTCAGTCTGTCTTCAGTCTTCCCGGTCCAGCAGTGATCAGTGGTTCAGTACAGTGAATACACCAGCTACACAGTACAGTGTACACACAGAAGTGACAGCAGCCACAGCACTACTATATAGTTAATATTTACAACTTGAATTCAGAAGTTATGCCGCGCAGGTGCAGCCGCTGACGACTCAACAGTCAACACGCACTCAAGAGGGAGCGAGTGACGAATTTGATTTCCGACGGCCTTTCTTCAACAAGTTAGTGGTATCAAATACGCCTTTTAAAAAAATCATTTCGAGTTGGTGAGGAGTGAGGACTGAGGATTCGGAGTGGGGACTGGGGAGTGGGGACTGAGCCGCTGAGGTCTGAGAACTGAGGGGAGTGAGGAGTGAGGACGAGGACTGAGGAGTGAGGACTGAGGACTGAGTCAGTGAGGATTGAGGACGAGGACTGAGGAGTGAGGACTGAGGACTGAGTCAGTGAGGATTGAGGACTGAGAGTCTGAGAGTCTGAGACACTGAGACCTGGGCGGGTGAGGATTGTGAGGAACTGAGGATCGGAGCCTTCTGAGGACTGAGGTCTGAGGGAGTCAGAAGGACTTCTATTACAATATTCTAAAATCACCACGAGTCGCTGACACATGTACAAGAGAGTTAAGAGTTGAAGAGAGTGACAACTGAGTACTGCCTACTGACAAGTCACAAGTGACAACTGGAGTATTTTAAAAGTGTGAACCTAGCCTGTAGTCCTGTACACAGCACAGGTGAACAGTTCAACTGCAGCCTGCAGACCTCAGTCACAGAATTGTGAAATGTGAATTGTGAATGTGAACTTCTTCTTGTGTGTGAAGTGTGCTTGCGAAAAAGTGTGAAATTCACAGTTCGCTGATAAAAGTGTGAAATATACTTTTTGTTTTCAAAAAACAACAACACAATAATCAGACAGAGAAAAAAACACTCTCCCTTATGTTTTTAAAAAATAAATAAATAGAGCGACTTATAGTTAGAGACTTTGGGAGTTTGAGTTTGAGTTTGAGAATCAGAAAAGAGAGACACAACACAAGTGATTGTATTTATATATATATTTATTTATGTACATACATACTACATATGACTACTGAGTACTCTATGAATTATAATAAAATAATGAAATAGCATACATATGTACATACAGTGCAGAATCACTGAATCACTACTGACACTCAGTAGTCAGTAGTCAGTATTTACATAGACACTCGTCACACTACTACTAGACTCAATAGTAGTACTGACAAAATATTTATTTACATTTTAGTGTCTTTCCCTCCCCCACTACAATCCATACAGTGTTTTCACTTTTCCAAAAAATAATTATGAGATAAATATTTATTTTTAAAAACAAATAAAAACTTTTATCTATCACCCAATATCCACAGCCAACTCAGTCAATAGAAAATGGTTAAATTCCAGTACAGTATGTGAAAATGCATTCGATTTTACTCTCAGCAATACTTTTTCTCGTTTTAAAGAAAAAAAGCAATTATTCTTTTCAGTTTTCTCTGTTCTACATTAGAACCATAGTCATTTATGTAGTTTTGTACAAAACAAAAACATTTCAGAGTAAATCTTTTCCTTTGTGTGAAATTCAAACCCCGCTTCTTTAAAAAAAAGATAGGATGCTCCCATGTGAATGGGCGACCTCGTCGTTTTCTTCTTTCCAAAAGGTTCAAATCACTCATTCTGGACAGAGTGAGTTTGAGGTATGCAGTTTTATCAACGTAACCAACGGATCATTGATCATGAGTAGGCGGCAGTCGCCAGAGTCCAGTCGCGTACTCACTGTAATAGTAAAAATACTCGCGCGTTGGTTAAAATTACCTTTAAAAAAAAAAACAATTTCAACCCCCTCCCCCCAGTTCCCTACTGCCCTCTGTACTGTGAGTACAGTCAGACCTTTTTGACGTTTCAGGGTAAATATTGGGCTGAAACTCAAATAGACAGGAATTGTTTAATACTTTTGGACGCACCATTGTAATATTGAGACTAATTAGAACGGACAAGTCTTCTGAAACTGGACAAAAGTAAAGTAGGCAGAAAAAGAGGTTTGACTGTATTGATTATACCGTTGAAGGCCGATTTTGATAAGGGTTCAAGCTGAGACTGCGCCGTGCAGCGTATAATATGTACGGATGTACTATACGATTCTACATATATTTCCTGTCATATCTTAGCAGTTAAGGCACAGATAACAAGGATGATGCTGGCGAAGAACAAAGTCAGTTTTTGAACACGGAAGTATAACCGCTTCAAATACATACAATAATGTACTTAAAATCAGAAGTTCTACAATACGCGTCCGCGTTAGAAGTTAAGCATGCACGTAGTGGTAAACCAAAACCTCAACTTGCTCGAGATTCGTTACAGCAGACAGTAGATCGTCCACAATGGGCAAATCCACAAGACGTCGAAATTAGCTTATCCACACACAATGTTTCAAACATGTATTTTTCTCCTAGATTAGTAGCACACAACACACTCACACCATCATCAGGCAAAGGGAGCGATATAGCCGTCGAGAGATCAGCGGTTTCAACACAAGGTCCACGATTCCAACCCGAATCGATAACTAATACAGCAAGCAAGCCTAATTTAGAATATAGTGCAAACGATACTGATCCCCTATTCAATCATGCCAACCTGGAGACCTCTGACCCAAAATACAATGAAGTAGCGGACGTCATACCAGATGAAGGAGGGAAGTGGGGAGTCTATTCATATCACATGGGCGAGGCTATCCAGAAAGATTCCAGATTTTGTTCATGTAAGGCTGTAAGGTCTTTGTCACTCGATTCTATAAGTAAAATCAATCAATATCCTCGTAGACAAACGTCCACAAATATTAAAAATCGGTACAAGACTACTGAAGTTTCAGATTTGTTGCCAAGCAACCTTCAAGTCGAACGAAGCAAAGGGCAGAGAAGTGATATTGAACAACCCAAATCATTCAGTTTCAGAAAGGGTGAACATACTAGACCTTCAACCGAGCAGCATGATGGCGTTCAAGTATTGGCGAGCGTACAATCTGCCACGGGAGTTTATGACGATGTTATCGTTATACAGGTGGT
The DNA here is from genome assembly GCA_001586965.3 of Sphaeroforma sirkka. Classification (NCBI taxonomy): domain Eukaryota; class Ichthyosporea; order Ichthyophonida; genus Sphaeroforma; species Sphaeroforma sirkka. The sequence continues at coordinate 53,603 of LUCW03001419.1, read as the reverse complement.
GTCAAAACTCGACCACTTGCATACGCCTAAATCAACTATGGAACCTGTTACTGACCGAGCCAAGATGCTGTCAACAACGGCGAGTTTACCAGCAACTGCGTCAATCGATGTATGCAAGTCGCGTATACGGCCAATGAAAGCAAAGCAGATCGCTCCTACCTCGGATACTCCGAAGTCCAAGATGACAGGAAATATCACACAGCCTACGATTGCTCGACAAGCTTTAAGATCGATGACGCCAACCAGCGGACAAGTGAGGGAACAATACTCTTGTGGAGACATCGCACCCTTTACAATTGAGATGGTCGACAGTACGGCGAGACTGCAATGTAATCAACTCAGAAAGCAACGATCTTATGGCGACCTCGAGTCATCTACAAGCCATCCAATCGACATTAAATATTTCCGAACGATGAAAGCAAACAACTCACCCCACCCTTCGGAGGAGACTGAGAGATATGAATCCGCACCTTTTACTGGTAAGATGACGGACTGTAAGACAAGACTGCAATGCGATCAACTCAGAAAGCAGCGATCTTATGGCGACCTCGAATCATCTACAAGCCATCCAATCGACATCAAATACTTCCGAACGATGAAAGCAAACAACTCACCCCATCCTTCGAAGACTGAGAGCTGCAAATCCAACACACAAATTACGAGTTCTCAAGATTTTCTCAACTCCCGTTGTATACAGTATAAAAAACAATGCTTCACTGAAACCATCGCGCCGGCAAGTGTATCGATTGACTGTAAAAACAGTGGTGGACCAACGCTGTTTGCGAACGTTCAGAGCGCACCGAGGGTTTCTCCGAGACCGTCAAGAACCTACCAACACTCTAATAGTGTTTCACTTGTGCACATGATGGCATCGACGAGATCGACACCCGTTGCTACCAAATCGACGACTATGTTGGGTTCGCCAACATCAGGGTTGACCATGCGACCGCGACCGCGGCCGTCTGCCTTGGTCTGCCGATCTACAACACAAGTCATACAAAAAAATTGCAAGGAGAGTGTGTTGAAAACTAGTTCTAAGATATCTCGACATGCAACCGACAGTGGTGTATATACTTCTTCGCGCTCAGAGCATGGTGGTGTGCATACAAAGGATGAGGACCGGGTCTGGACGCAATCCGAGCCTAACGATAATTACAGGACATTGAGCGCTGTCAGTAGCAGCGGAAACGCCGCACAAAGTAGTTCAAGTGCGATGCGTCCTCACCAAGACAATGCTACCGACTCACGAAGCTTATGGTATACTACTACGAGTGGTCGTGGTTCCCTCCAAACGGCACCGGCCTTAAGGAGCTGTATGTCAGCGGGTGAATATGGCGTGAATTCTTCTCAGACTACGACTGATCAAACAGGACTCCAATTTCATATACAACCACGCCCGCGACCACGTACTCAACTTTCAGACTCTAGGAATGGCACTCCCGCAGCAGATGTGTGTGCTAACATGTCGCAAGCCGAGGTCAGTGCAGAAGGGAGAGTAACGCATAACTTCAAGTGCTCTAATAGCGCCCCTGTAGGGACCACCACCGCACTTCAACCTTTGAAGGGTGTGCTCAGCTCATCAGTGATAGTGGCAAGCCCATTGAATCCAAAGAAGGCTTCATTGCCACGGAACACGTACTTCAAGGGCAGGCGATCTAGTGAACAGAGACTCCAGTTAGGCGATAATAGTACTGCCGCGGCGAAGGAAAACGCCTTACGGTCTACTAGTGTGGGCGGCTTTCCCGGAAAACGGGTTGAGAATAAGGACAAGAACAAACTCATTTTCTTTGCCAACGAACAAACGGACGGCTGTGACCCTTTTGTCAAAAAAAAAAGAACAACATCCCCAAGTTTCCCTTACTAGTCCCCGAGCCAGATCAAAGGCCGAGGATTACTTAAGCCGACTACTTGAGCAGCTGTGTGCAATTGGACCACACGGAGTACCACTCCGAAGACGATTTGGATTACAACGACGCTGACTTCCTTGTCCCGTCACCCCACCTGCGAAATGTCTCCCATAGTTAACTGTCGAGTATGCCATATAGTAAACTGTCGAGTATGCCATATAGTAAACTGTCGAGTATGCCTTATAGTAAACTGTCGAGTATGCCTTCCAGCTGGAACGGCGAAGGTAATGACTTAAACGAGAACGCGTTAACCAAGACGATGAAAGATGTGAGGAGGCACATGCAACATCGCGACCAGAACTTGCTAAATTAGTAAGTGTCGAACAATTGTGAATAAAGAAGAAAGTATTGGATGTAAAGAACGATCTATCAATTTAAAGACGAATGTGATAGGGTGCATAGCGAAGGTAACGTTCTTGTCAGTGTACGCTCTAACTCGACAACATTATCGCTAGTTCAAATGCTATCCGCGTATGCGTGCATTTACCTTCTTTCTTTGTTGCTAAATCTATATGGCCTGATACTTTCAACCATTCGATGTTTCAGTTCAACCTTGGGCTATTTGATGCAGTCTCGAACAACGGACTATATAAACTTTCGCTCTCAATAATATCCAGCGTGCGCTTGACTTGCACTCATTTTGAGACGCTTGGCAGTCGTTTAGAAGTTCCGAACTTCTCAAGGGAAACCATACTGGCTATGTGCTCTCACTGCATATGTGGTACGAGAGCAGTTGACATATGCCCTTTCTTCCCTATACGTTCCTCAGCATCGCTAAGTCCCAAACTTCCCAAAGAAAACCATACTAGCTATGTGCTAACACTGCACATGCGGTCAGACAGCAGATGACACACCCTCTCTCCCGTACACATTCTTCAGAGCCGCCAAGTTGCAAACTAATTCAGGAAAACCACATTGACTGCGTACCTGCACCACAAAGATGATCTGCGTTCCGTGAACAGGCACAGATGGTTAAGTGCGTCTCACTCCCATCAAAGTACCGAACTTCTCTAGGCAGCCCACACTGGCGGGGTACTGGTTCTCTACTGTTGTTCAGAGTGCCGTGGACATGCGTTGGTCCCATAGAGGCAGGTCCTTTGGGGGCATGAATTGCCTGCGCACAGAGATGAAGCACCAGGGGTGAGAGAAGAACGGACACCTGAGCGCGCATTTGGAAGTGTGATTCACATCTACAGGGGGCATGTATACGTCAGTAAACCTGAGTATATACACATCTACAGTGGGTATATATACGTCAAGAGACCTGAGTATACACACATCTACAGTGGGTATATATACGATAGTAAACCTGAGTATACACACATCTACAGTGAATATGTGTACGTCAGGTGGCCTGAGTTTATACACATACACAGTGTTCAAGAAACGCCTAGTATCACCCGTAACACCATAGCGAACGCACCTGAAGGCTCTGAGCAGATGAGGTGTGTCCCCAAACATCTGGTTGACCTGATCAATGAGTTGGTGCGCCGATACTTTACCCTTTTTCGCATTCTGAACTCCATCCCAACGGAAACCAGAATGGAGTACGGGGAGTAGGAAACAAGTGAGTAAATACGCAAATAAGTAACGGAAGCAGGAAACAAGTGCGAGAATAAGCACGTAGGTAACGAAAATAGGAAACAAGTAAGGAACACGTAAGGAAAATGGGAATCAAGGAAGTCTAATCAGAATA
>LUCW03001419.1:30000-45000 GCA_001586965.3 Sphaeroforma sirkka | reverse complement strand
TAGGCTACAATGAACAATTAAAGAGGAATGGGGAGCGAAATGGGTCACATATACAGTAGTATAATACATTCTTGTATATGGTTTTATTATGTGTAAGCGTCGAGTGTATACCCGTAGACGTCAGTGAGCAATTTAAGAGGAATTGGAAGGTATTGTATATATATACAGTAACTTAATAGAGGACTATATGACGACCAATACGAACAATCTCCTTTTGTATACTAAGTGTTACCCGTAGACTGTAATCATTAAGGATACCCGTAGACTGTAATAGACCAATAAAAAGGAATTGGGAGCACTTCACTTTGGTATGTATGAATAGCAGTATCCCGTGCTGTTGTGTATGGGCATTACTAATGAGCTTCTTGTTTATGCCGTGTGTCACCCATAGGCTTCAGTGGACAATTAATGAGGAATCGAAAGCGAAATGCAATGCTTATACAGAAATGTTGTAGAGGGTTGTACATGAATTAATATTAGTAGGCCTCTCGTGTATACTGAGTGTTCCAGTAATACAGAAAGGGACAATTAAAGAGGTATTCAAGCACAGAGATGCACACCATGTATATACACGGAACATTCGAGCAAGACATTGATTGGTAAACACACTCGAACACACACAAAAAAGCCACACACACACACACACAAATGTACACATACACACACATATAATATATATATATATATATATATATATATATATATATATATATATATATATATATATATATATATATATATATATATATATATATATATATATATATATATATATATATATATATATATATATATATATATATATGTACATATATATATATATGTATATATACATTGATATGTTGCATACATGCATGTGTACATGTATCATATCATATATATATTGTTCATGTAATATGTATGTATGTACATATGCCATGTATATATATATGCACATATACATATTATATATTATTATATGTATATTGCATATATGTATATAATATATTTATTATATATATATATATATTATATATTATATATATATATATATATATATAAATATATATATATATATATATATGTCATGTATACATCATATGCATACGCATATACATATATATATATATATATATATATATATATGCATTATATATATATATATATATATATATATATATATATATATATATATATATATATATATATATATATATATATATATATATATATATATATATATATATATACATATATATATTTTTTAAATGCATATCGACAGCAGAGCCCTACCATCTCCTTGTGTATCTTCTGTATGTCATCCATGAACTGTCGTTTAGTGGCCACCTGTGTTGTGGATATGGTTTTAGGGTATGTGGCGGTTTAATTTCTCAAGAAATGATCGAAGGTTGTGGCATTATCATACACCCCACAGCTTAGACATGTGCTTCTGTACTGGCATTCCATCTGAGTGATCTGTCTGTGTGAGTACAACATCTGCTTTGGGGTGGGTAGAATACGGTTTAAATACGGCAATACGTAAATAGCAAAACGTTGGCGTGGCGTGTGACAACTGCTGTCTGAGTAGGAGATGAGCTGTGTAGCAATGTCAGTGAACGACCTTAAATGATAAAGGAGTGTGGGTGCCGCGTTTATCTCCTAATTAGGAAGTGTGTTGGTTTGAAATTGAATTACACCGTCCCGCACATGTAGGGCTGACCGCCTTTTTTTTAATTGTCTGAAGAGTGTACCGGTATCATACAATCTGCAGCCAGGTGGGTGAATGTAGGTATGTCTATATCTTTGTTCAAGAATAGACACACACGCATGCAGGCTAGATGGCAGCCCAATGTGTTTAATCGAATACCAACAGATAGTATGTAGGTATGCCGCCAACGACAAATGTATGCTCACATCTTTGAGGGAGCTATACTTACTTTAATAGCAAGGTGCTGCCTTTCAACGTGTGTGCGAGTACATACAATGTATAGTGCGTGTGCATGTAATATATAAAGGTGTTGTATGTGCAGCATATGACCGGGCACACTCTATAGAAGATAAGTAAGGGTTGGACAAATGATGCATGTGCGTATTACCACCAGATAAAGATGATACAGGAAGTATGTGAGATAGACAGAGTATGTTTGTATTATTACCACCAGATAAAGATGCCACAGTTATGACACAGGAAGTATGTGAGATAGACAGAGTATGTTTATATTACTACCACCAGATAAAGATGATACAGTTATGGTACAGAAAATATGTGAGATAGGCAGAGTATTTTTATATTATTACCACCAGATAAAGATGATACAAGTATGACACAGGAAGTATGCGAGATAAACAGAGTATTTATACCACTAGATGAATTGGCTAAGCAAAGTATGTTTATATAATTGGACAATTATGTTCAGAGAAGTAAAAACATCAGATAAGTGTGATGAGCAAAGCATGTTTAAAGTATGTTTAAAGTATGATTAAAGTATATTTTAAGTATGTTAAGTATGTTTAAAGTATGTTTAAAGTATAATTAAAGTGTTTAAAGTATGATTAAAGTATATTTTAAGTATGTTAAGTATGTTTAAAGTATGTTTAAAGTATAATTAAAGTTTGTTTTTAAAGTATGTGTATGCAACTAGACAAATGCGTTAAGAAAAGTATCAACACTAGATACATGTCATAAAGAAAATGTTCATATCAAAAACAAAGTATTCTTAAACTACGTTAATATAATTAAGTAAATGTAACGTGACACACAAACTATGTTTATATTAAAAAAAAAAGTATGCTTAAAGTACGTTTATATCATTAGGTAAATGTAATGTGATGAATAAAATATGTTTACAATATTCAATAAACTTGCTAAAGATAAGTATGTATATATACTTAGGTACATGAAATGTGATACATAAACTATGTTTGCAATATTCAAAAAACTTGCTAAAGATAAGTATGTATATATAATTAGGTAAATGTAATGTGATACATGAACCATGCTTACAATATTTGACACATAACTTCTGTTTACATTATTCAATACACTTGCTAAGACAAGTATGTATATATTATTAGGTAAATGAACTACACGTATGACATTCCCACGTGCACATACCCGCACGTCCATTAGCGCAGGGAAGGGCAAACCAGTGATGATCACGGCCCGACCATTGGCATCGGCGAAATCCAAGCCCTCGCTCACCTGATTAGTGTATATAAATAGATTTAATCATATTCAGAGAACCGGCAGAGTGTACTGATATCACGCCAGCATTCATCTGATTGGTGGACATGAATAGATTTAACCGCATTTGGAGACACCTCAGAGTACACTGATATACCGCTAGTTGAGTCAGTGGCGAGTTTTGTCTCATCTCAACCCAAGACCCAAAACCTCAAACTAAATGAGCGATACATATAACAGAGGAAGCATGGACCACGGCAACACTACCTACACAAAGGCTCAACCAATCATATCCAGGAAAAATACTAGTGGTGCATGGCATATGATGTGGGTAAGCATAATTATAAGCACGTGTGTGTTCATCAACATGCTCACATTCGTGAATATGGGACTATGTATGTATATACGTGGATAAAGATCAATATGTAAATTTGTGCATACGAGTCTATGTACATATATACAAACATACAATTTGTATATAAAATGTATATGCAATGTATGTATCTACATACATGTATGTATGTATATACATACATGTACGTATGTGTATACATACTATCACGCAGTCGTGTCTGTTGTGAAAACATGTCATATGGATTCGGTTACGTTTACGGTTTGCGTACCTTCCCTCTAGTAACAGCAAAGAACGATGCCCCCGTGCCTGTCTCCTCTTTAATGCTTGCGTAGTACTGGTTGATAGCCTGTGTGCGAAAACGTAAAGAACCCAGTACGCAAACTAAATATAGCCATCGTACAGTTTCGGGATGAGGCGTTAAACCAAATTTAACGAATAAAAGCAATGAGCATTCCAAAGTGGTAGTAGATCGCCAGTGTGTGGAGCCGTATCGATTGTTGTTGTTGACAGTTCGGTACCAATGATACCACCTTCCACAAGACCAGACGAGTGGGTGTGATGGTCACGTTGCCATAGCAACGGTCGAAGCCGAGAATATATCCTGCAAAAGACACTTGACTGTGTACACTGAAACAGGACACCTTTTGGTTCCACTACTGCTGGTATGAGTGTTGTGTGTGATCTCACAAACGAGCCCTCACTCAAGTCACAATCAAGCAGCCATGCATGGTAGAGGACATTCAAAGAGGACTGCCACACTGTGCGGGAATAAGTCCTTCCCACAGGTTTTTAAAATCTCCTGTTGGGTTGGTTGTACGAATTACCACAGACACGCGCAAACTCAATGCAATAACAACAACAGATATGCGTGATAGTGGGCATTTAAAGAGGACTGGCATACTATTGTGACATACTATTTGGAAGTCGGTCTTCCCTTTGGGCTCTACTACGGCTGGTTTGTTTGCGTTGATGCGTTCCCACAATGTCTTCCCACCCCCATCCCTCGTCGGCTGTGTTAGGTTTCATGGACATGCTTAAAAATATTAATACAAATACAAACACACACACAAACACACACACACACACATCATACATATATATATATATATATATATATATATATATATATATATATATATATATATATATATACATATACATATGCATATATATATATATATATATATATATATATATATATATATTCATATAGATATACATATATATATATATATATATATATATATATATATATATATATATATATATATATATATATATATATATATATATATATATATATATATATATATATATATATATATACATACATGTACATATACAATATATACATACAACATATATGTGTATATATATATATATATATATATATATATATAATTCCATTCACGTATTTCTTGTAAACGTATTTTGGTGGATATATCTGCACTCAACGGGTATTGTACCGTGTCAACTACGTATTTTGGTTTACAGATGTGTAGATATACGATTTATGAGGTATCGTATTTACGATTATTGTGTTTCGGCAAAAGAAATGCTTATACAGCTTCGATTGATTCCATGTTTACATATTTCGGTGCAAAGATGCGTAGAAAACTGGTATGTGTGTTGTTATTTACGAATTACTTGTTTACGTGTTTACGTTCACAAAGATGTGTTGATATTGGCCGTATATGGTGAAGTGAGTGATCACTATCTTGTTTTGTCACGTACAAGATGCCTACAAGATACACAGGTGTGCGTATATATATACAACATACATACGTATATATATATAACATACATATGTATATATAAACAACAACACATACATGTATATATATACGCATGCAACATACATATATATAACATACACATACATACGTGCATTTATACAATATTGCAGACGTATATATATAACATACATACGAGAATATATATAAATACGTACATATGTATATATACAGCATACATACACATATCATATATATATCATCATGGATACGTATATATATAACATACATACGTACATATATACAACATACATGCGTTGTGTATTTTCAACATACACATACGCATATATATAATACAAATGCACATTATGCATATATACAACATACATGCGTATACATATATATAACATGCATACATATATATATATAATACATACATGCATATATATATACACAAACATAAATACGTATATTTATACACAACATAGATACGTATATATACAACATACATACGTATATATATACAACATACATACGCATATATATAACATACCTACGTATATGTATACAACATACTTATATATACCTACATTTTGTATGCACATTCGTCTGAGCATATACCCAGATCGGTCCATCTCAGCACAAAAAAGTGTTCATATATACCACTCACACATTCACAACCATGCACATAACTGCACGCTTGGCATCAATAATAAAACACTGAAAACAGACTCATCCTTTGAAAGTATGTGTATACATATATCTATGAAAGTGTATAATAATATATATATATACTCATATCTATGTAGATATATAAATAGGAATATACTCATATCTACGTTCTGGAATGATTAATCTGCTAAGACAATTGGATCCATACTCACCTTTTTCCACTGCTCTATGAACGCCGTCATTGTTGCGTACGACGGGAAGAAGACCAACACACCATCAGGAACACTCGCACTGATTCTCACTAAAGTGCAGCAAAGCAAAGAAGAGCATGAGCAAGTGGTGGAGTGTACGTATACGTAGGTATCCGAATATACATATTTATGTTATATTTATACATATTTATACATATTTATACATACATACATACACACATTATTTATGTACAACATTACATCACACACGCATCATATGTATATATATATATATATATATATATATATATATATATATATATATATATATATATATATATATATATATATATATATATATATATATATATATATATATATATATATATATATATATATATATATGTATGTATATATATATATAACATACATACATACATGCATAAAATATAACGCATATATATATATAATATAACATATATATATATATATATATATATATATATATATATATATATATATATATATATATATATATATATATATATATATATATATAACATACATATATATATATATACATATACATATATATACATATATATACTAATTTATATATATATATATATATATATATATATATATATATATATGAATAAACCTACCAATAGCCATTCCAAGGTCAGTGATATATGCTTCGTTGGTTCTGTTTCTGAAGCTGGAGTTGAGTGCCTGTCTGTTGGGTCCTTTTTCCATGACTCCCACCCACACTTGCTTGGATGTGATAACGTGCGAGTTCGTCAACTGAATCCCAAATGACCTTTATGTATGCAGTATTGTGTATGTGAGAAGATGAGGCTATACACATGTGGGCAGAAGAGGCTATATATACATGTGTGTAGTATATGTGTAGATATAGGTATATATATAAGTAGAGATAAGGCTATATACATGTGTGTAGTCTATGTGTAGATATAGGAATATATATGAGTAGAGATAAGGCTATATACATGTGTATAGTATATGTGTAGATATAGGTATATATATATGAGTAGAGATACGGCTATACACATGTAGAGGTATATGTGGTTGAATGATAATAGTATGCCCGGTCCAAAGTTGTGTCTTGGTATACATATATATATATATAATTTACGCATGTGCATGAGCGTCTTTCATGTGACCACAAACATGCCACATACACACCCAGCTATATCTACAAATATCATACAATCACACCCATGCCACATACACACCCATCTATATCTACAAACATCATACAATCACACACATCCAGAACTAGAAAACAACATACAATCACCCACATGCCACATACACACCCATCTATATCTACAAACATCATACAATCACACACATGCCACCTACAGTTTCACACATGCTACATACTCACATATCAAATACAACCACCCACATGCCACCTACAGAGCCATCTCTGAGGCGAATTCTCTCATCGGTGAGAGTGTTCCGCTTGTGATGATGACGTTACGTACGCCGTTGCGCTTGAGATCGTTCATCGCATAGCGCGGAGAGAAGCACCTACGGATGGGGTAGGGTTTAGGGTTTAGGGTTTAGTAGAAGTGTACATGGTAGCACAAAGTGGCTGAGACCATGTGTTATGGTTTAGAAGTGTACATGGTAGCACAAAGTGGCTGAGACTATGTGTTATGGTGTATGCTTACACATGCCTGTGTGTACCTGCGAGCGTGCTTGGTCCATGAAAGTGCTATAGACTTGAAACAGGCACCACAATAGACACCGTAGTGAGCTACGTTTAGAACTGTGTGTTGTGGTAAATGAATGCATATGCCTGAGATGACCGGTGGGTTTATATGGTCAAACAAGGCGATTAAACTTGTGTTGTGGCTCAAACCTAAGTGCTGTGGTTTAAACCTGTGTGTTGTGGTTTAAACCTGTGTGTTATGGGTTAAACCTATGTGTTGTGGTTCATGATCCCACATAGGAGAGTACACGTTTAAAAATATTTAGATGAAACTCCTATGCTCTGTGGTTTAGAACTGTGTGTTGTGGTAAATGAATGCATATGCCTGAGATGATCGGTGGGTTTGTATGGTCAAACAAGGCGATTAAACCTGTGTTGTGGCTTAAACCTAAGTGCTGTGGTTTAAACCTGTGTGTTGTGGGTTAAACCTGTGTGTTGTGGGTTAAACCTATGTGTTGTGGTTCATGATTCCACATAGGAGAGTACACGTTTAAAAAGATTTAGATGAAACTCCTATGCTCTGTGAATACACATGTCCGAGTGTATCTACGCGTGTACACGTGCACAGTGACTCATACGTACGTGTGATGGTGTATGAGTGCATACGTGAGGTGAGTAGCCACCTGCGAGTGTACATGACCACACAGAAAGATTAGTAGTTTGAGCTATAGTTTTTGCCAACACACGCCACAGTGCCATCGAGCTCCTCGGCGTGTACACTGTCAACGTGATCCGACGAGTTCATAAACAGCCCGAGTGACCATGGCGTGTTCTATGTATATAACTACTCCCGTCTATAAATACCTACCAATAGGAAAGCCCCCAGCCCTTCAGCTGTGTGGGAGCGGTCTGTTGGGCTGTGGGTGCTACCACCGCATCGCCCCATGAGGTCTGTTTCTTCTTCGCGGCTGAAGTTCTTTTGGTTTGATGGCCCATGTCCATGCTCGGCTGCAGAATGGTCTACACGGGTGAGTGAGTGAGTTAGTGAGTGAGTGGGTGAGTGGCCAGGGAGTGAGTGTCAGAAACATGTCAGTAAACATTGTCCAGATGTGTCCAGAAGAATGGAAATACAGTGTCAGTCTAGTGTCAAAAGGGTGACGATAGACGCTAACGAGGGGCGGTTGAGATGTGAACGTTCGATTTCCATTTGCCATGCGCACGAATAGTCTGCGGTTAGGGTTTTAGGGTTTAGGATTTAGTAGGTATTCCTGTATCTACATGTGTTGCATTGGGTGTAGCTTGTAGGAAGCAAAAGTATACCTCCGACTCAACGGGTGCATCTTGTGCTTTGTGTTTGAGTACATATAAGTAGCGGATGTGTATTTATAGTGTAGATACATATGTAGTAGTCATGGCAAAGGTACCCTGTTTGGACTGTGATACTATCATCATACCGTACCTGTACTGTAAGAATATCATATTATACATATGTAATATTATACCTTACTTGTACTGTTATAATATCATGATTTACATATTAAACTATACCTTACTTGTACGGTAAAAATATCATATTACACATCTGTAATATTAAACCTTACTTGTACTGTGATATTACACATCTGTAATATTAAACCTTACTTGTACTGTGATAATATTATGATATACATATGTAATACCGTACCTTACTTGTACTGTAAAAATATCGTATTTTATATATATAGTACCATACCTTACTTGTACTGTATAGTATCATACTATATATATATGACCATACCTTACTTGTACTGTAAGAATATCAAATTATATATCTGTCATATCATACCTTACTTGTACTGTAATAATATCATACTATATATATATGACCATACCTTACTTGTACTGTAAGAATATCAAATTATACATCTGTAATATCATATCTTACTTGTACTCTAATAATATCATACTATATATATGTATAACCATACCTTACTTGTACTGTAATAAAATCATACATTACTTATGTATTGCCATACCTTACTTCTACTGTAATCACACACCTTGTAGTTGATGGCAAAGGCGCCCCGAGTTGCGTTGGATGGGTGAAGTAGGGCTCTGAAGAAGTAATAAATGGTGCGAAAAGAAATGAATTACACATATATATATACTATATATATATATAAACACAAACACACACACACGCACGCACACATATAAATACATATATATATATATATATATATATATATATATATATATATATATATATATATATATATATATATATATATATATATATATATATATATATATATATATATCACTGCTACACCATAGTTTCACACTCTTCGTCTGCTGGTTCATTCGTACACACACCTTAGTATCTCGCCCAGGTGCTTTAACTTGACGCCCTTCATCTTCCTACTCATTGTTATGACTGGTTCACCATCAGGGCCTAAAGAGAGAATGGAGACACATTGAGAGAGACATAGAAACAAATGCAGTCAAAACACATGAAAATGGGACAGCTTATCACACACAAAAGCTAAAAATAGATGATCATGGAGCATAGATAAAAACAAAGACAAGTGAACCTAACATACAATGGGAGATAGGACAACGGATCACACACAAGCTGAAAATAGAATGTCATAGAGCATAGATATAATCAAAGACAAGTGAACCTAACATACATCTCATGTGTATACTACGTTACACACACTCTACCCACAGACGTTAACGATTAACCCGTTCATACTTCCTCATGTTGGCACTGCTCTCATGTGTAATTTAACTTATATGCACACTACACACAAAACGTTAACAGCTACCACGTACATACTTCCTCTATGTTCGTCAATGCTCTCATGTGTATAGTAAGTTACACACACACTACACACAAACAGTGGACAATAGGCCAACATGTTTACGTGAGTGTACATATGCGTGGCTATTGGTGTGTGAAACTTACCGGGAAGGAAACCACAGATACTCGAACACGGCAAAGTACACTCATACTTCACACACACACACACATATCATATATATATATATATATATATATATATATATATATATATATATATATATATATATATATATATATATATATATATTCTATGGACATGCGTATATAACTATTCCACCAAACCGAACCAGTACAAACATACACACACACACACACAAATTTACACATACATATATAAACGAATCGCTCCAACGTGCATACATACATAACTAATTCATCAGAACAGCACAAACATAGATACACACACATATATACATATATATATATATATATACGCATTCATCTCGCTTACGGACAGGGATATACACCAATTGCAACATACAAAACATTTACAATCATACACACACACACACACACACATATATATATATATATATATATATATATATATATATATATATATATATATATATATATATATATATATCCCTACGGACATGCATATACACCTATTCCACCTTTTAACCAAACCAGCACCAATACACCCACCGATAGTTGTTTCCCGTTGCAGTATGTCGTACGCACACTGTGCATACGCAATGAACGTTCCAAAGTGCGGGTCAGCTGCAGGGTCCATACCCGCGTCTTTAAATCGGGTGAATATCCCCATACCATCCTCAATCTTAGCCGCCTACATTTATGAATAATGACGTTGTGAATGATAATAAGAACCTTTCAATAGGGTGAATGTTTTCATACCGTTTTCAGTTTTAGCCGCCCGCATATATATATAATATATATATATATATATATATATACAACATATGTATATATATATATACATATGTATGTATATATATATACATAGACATATATATATATATATATATATATATATATATATATATATATATATATATATATATATATATATATATATATATATATATATATATATACATACATACATATATATATATATGTGTATGAGTGAGTGAGTGTGTGTATGTGTATGTGTGGTTTTGGGTAAATAATAAAACTATGCTGCTCGATGAACTATATACGTATTCTATTTGCATATACGTATGCATGGCCTCGGAATTTATATCTTGGTGTCTAAATGCCTTCAAGTTTTTTAATGGAATGATTACGTATTCTCTGCGTATACGTATTCATGGTCTATGATTACGTATTCTCTGCGTATACGTATTCATGGTCTATGATTATATGTATTCGTGTTTTCTGAGTGGGATGAATTGATCCGTATTCTGCCTGCGTATACGTTTTGATGGCTTCTCAGGATTGCGAACGGAATGGATGGGACTATGTACCGTCTGAAAAAAAGGTATCCGTGGCCATTGGGTGATTGAAAAGTACATATTCTGTCTGCATATACGTATTTTTGAGGTAAGTGGGCAGGCATTCGCATACTGAATACGGACTATACCTACCAATGTACACATAAGGCATAGCACCCATTTACGTAAACTAAAAACCGTATTCTGACATTGAAAACGACTCGTGCGCACGACCCATGTGTTGAATAAATGGCCATCTGTTTTAACGAGATACGTATTGCCTACTCACTTAAAACGTACATGTGAAATACATAAAAGTACACACCAAATACGAAAACCCTCAGGACACCACCACAGTGCCGTATACTCACGTAAAACGTACATGTGAAACGGTGCTTTGCTTGTTTAAACACATTGCGTTTCGCTAATCACCTTTAAATACGTACGGCACAGGCTAAGCAGATACACATGATAATGTTTAATAAGACAATGCCAACTCACTGTACATACACGGTACGAGCGTGTGCATAAATACACACAATAACGCTTATATATACGTTACCAGCCCGATATTCATGTCGTATACGTGTGCAAAACAAATACGAAAGACAACATTTAATTGTATACTGACATCTCATTATACATGTACGGCACAAATGGGTAAACAAATACACAAAATAACACTTATATATACGTTACCATCCCTATATACATGTACTATACATCGCGAACAAATACACAGGAAAACGGTTCACTGTTTATCTCATTATACATATTCGGCATGGGTGTGCAAACAAATACACACAATAACGCTTATATATACGTTACCAGCCTGATATTCATGTACTATACATACGGGTGCGAACAAATTCGCAGGAAAACGGTTAACTGTATACTGTCATTTCAATACACACGTGCAGTAGGGGCGTGCAAACAAATACACAGGATTACGATTTCACCATTATATACGTACTGTATGGGAGTGTGTGAGAACAAGTGCAGAAGATAACGTTTACTAACACGTTAACATCTCGCAGTACAACATCCTACCTTCAGGCAAGACATTTCCGAGTGCAATTGCTCCTCTAAATTCATACAGAACTCTGAAACGGAAGATAGTACTAATGATGAGTTATTTGATAACGTTAAAGGGCGAGGACATCGAGTAGCTGGTAGGACAAGGCCCTACGCAGCACTACTTCCACACTTGGGATGTGGCATATGTGTACATATGGACATATATATAAGATATAACGCAGATACGTATATATGTATATATATATATATATTTTTATATATATATATATATATATATATATATATATATATATATATATATATATATATATATATATATAATTCATGTAAATACTTACACAGACTCAAACCTATCATTCCTCGAAGTAAACATATTCCCATATCTTAACAGACACTTACATACATGTAATACGCAACGCACCTAAAACCACACCGAGATTGTCTGGTGTAATGGCAAAGGTCTTCTTCAATTCATCAGCGGGGATGTTTTTCGCCATCTGATGAGCAAAAGCAGAGCACAGTAACAAATGTAGCTTCATTAACGTTGTAAAAAACGTGGTTTAATTCACGTAGTAGCAAATGTAGTTTAATCAACATGGTCGCAAACGTAGTTTAACTAACGTAGTAGCAAACGTAGTTTAATGAATTTGGATCAACAACCAGAACATCATCCGACGGCAAACACGTTATATACTTTTATGTAATCCAGGAATGTACGCAGGTATCACGTACGAGGAGAGGAGAGAGTGATTCAAAGATGTAGGTAAACAAGCGTCATACGATACGACAAGAATAATACGAGTGACTCTAAGATATAGGTAAACAAGCGCCATAAGGCAAATAACAAAAACAATACATCATATACACGCATGTATATCATATACACGCCTGTATATCATATACACGCCTGCATAGCCACACACACATGGCCATGCCACTAACAAACGGTTGTTACTGAAATGCGGTTCGTAATAAACAAATATCCATGCAAATCCCGTGATACAAACTGTCACTGCACACACTCACTCACACAGCACGCGAGCAACATTTGCTTATACTTCACATAACTTATGTACTACATATTATATATAATTAATAAGCTATTTCGCTTTATATAATTTACGTACTTCATATTATTCGTATGATTTATATAATTAATATACTTTTTAGCTTTATATGATTTATGTACTTCATATTAATCGTATGCTATATATAATTAATATAATTTTTCCCTTTATATAATTTATATACTTCATATTGTTTGTACGCTTTATATAATTAATATACTTCATGTTAGTTGCACGCTATATACAATAAACATACTTCATATTAATTGTATAATTTATATAATCTAAATATTATATATTAATTGTATAATTTATAATGTATATATAGTTCATATTGATTTTATAATCTATATAATATATATTTTCCTATTAATTGTATAATTTATATAATATATAGTTCAAATTAATTGTATAGTTTATGTAATATGTAAACTTCACATTAATATTAATTTATATAATATATATACTTCATATTACTTGTACAATTTATATAATATATGTACTTCATATTAATATTTATTTATATAATATGTATACTTCATATAAATTGTATAATTGATAGTATCTAAATACTTCGTGTTATTTGTATGCTGTGTATGATTGGTACACTTCATATAATGTTGTGCTTCACACACTTTATATGCGATTGACATGCTTCATACAGCTAGTACTCTTCATATTCCAACGGTTCCCATTAACTTTCCCTATAGCACTAATTCAACAACAACAGAGGTCGGTTGTAGCATGTGCTGCAATGGCAAGCGATGGCGTTGTTCAACTCTGATATATTCCTCATATGCATCAGCATGTATAGTATGACTCATACAATGTCATCATAGTATGACTCATACATGT
>LUCW03001419.1:15000-20000 GCA_001586965.3 Sphaeroforma sirkka | reverse complement strand
TAATTTTTAAACTTAAAAAAAGAAGTGGGGGTGGCGAGAGTTTGCTTCAAATTAAAGGAGCCTATTGAGCCTACATCATGGAAGCCTACAAACAATGGGGAGAACAACAGTAAAAGTCGCTTTCTCCGCTCGCTCTTACAATTTAATTTTTAAACTTTACGTATATATATATAAAATATCAAAATCATTTCCAAATGTAAAGAAGTGGGAGTGACGGGGCCCACGGGCGTTTGCTTCAAATTGAAAAAAGAAGCCTATGTACTAAGCCTATTTACATCGTGATGGAAGTCTTGGAAGCCTACAAACAACGGGAAAAACATATTATTAGGCGGGGCGGGGGGGAGGGGTTTGCTTCAAATTAAAGGAATTTATGTACATTGAAAAACTATATTATTATTATTTTTAAAAAGAAACAAAAACAAATATGGAAGCTTACAAACAATGGGAAAAACCGAAAAATACATAAGTAGGCTTCTGAAAATAGAAGAAGGTTATGAAAAGTTTCACGAAAACGTAAAAATAAAATTGAAATGGGGAAAACCGAAAAACATCACAAAAACGTGAAAACAGATTTGAAAAAAAACGTTTCTTTTTCAACAAGGCCAGGGAACATGGATTTGTTTTAATGAAATTCTCAGGCATTGAAAAAAAAAATAGACTGCGTCTCATTAGGTTGTAGTTAAAAATAATCAAAATACTCAAACTTGTGTGGCAACAATTTTGTTTCCACCACAGACGTTTCCATATTTTTATACATTTTTCTGTTCACACTGTGCTGGATACTTTTTGAAATATCGGTGTTCGTCCGCTGTTTGGATGATTTAGAAACCATTTTTTTATGGAGGAGTAGTTGGAGACTTGGCGGTGCCAAAATATGTATTTATACTTTTATATTGAATACATACCAGTATAATATAGCGGGTATTATTGATAAAATTGGCACACTTCCGGACCAATGGTTAAAGGAATTACTGCCACAAAATACCACTAGTCCACTACACAGCCAATAGTTGGTAGGAATACGAGAAACACCTATTTCTAAATATAAGTTGTAATCCTTGCTCAACTTTGAATGCAGAATTGTAGATGCCAGAATCCAGATTGGAATTGCAGAATATGAAATATCATTGATGAATGATGGTGATAGACTGATAGCAAGTTCAAGTTTGTTGTAGATAAATAAAATTAAGGGAACTATCATTACACCAATGACAATCAGTCAAAAAATTATCTTGCCTGGAATCCTGTATCTCTGACTCTTGACTCTGGCTCTCGGACTCTTTGACTTCGGGGGTTTTGTGTGGGTTTGTTTTGTTGTCACTTGTCACAGTGTCGCTCTTTCAGAGTGTCAGAGACTCAGAGTGAGACAGTAAGAAAGCATATACGCAAAGCGACAATACGATAAACGTATTGAGGTTTAAAACTTCAGAATTCAGACTACAGTCTAAAAATACAGAATTCAGAGTAGGTGGGTCCAGAGTCCAGAGTCCAGAGTCTACTAGAGTGCAGACAAGACAGACATGGCCTGCGGGCTGCGGCAGCGGCTTCTATTGGTTAGAGGATTTTGTTTTTGTTTTTTAAATATATATATATATATATATATATATTAAAAATAATTATATATATATATATATATATATATATATATATAATTATTATATATATATATATATATATATATATATATATATATATATTTTAAATAATTATTTTGTCTTTCTCTGGCCTGGGAGTGGGGCGCTGGGGCGGCTGGGCTCGTGCCTTCTCGGCGTGGCTCTTACCTCATAGCGATTCTATAACGTTCCCAAATACGTTGAAAGGGATCAAATTCCAGGTGAATCATGTCGATCAAGTTTTGTCCCTATTCTCACTCGTTTATTGATCTATACAGCATTATGTAACTAAAAATATAGTACTAGGTGCACTATCTAGGCCGTGCCGACCGATTTTTTAGGCCAATATAGTGTATATATACGTTTCACGTTTTATAACCCCGTTAGAGGATATTCATTTAACGTATAAACCCTATGGCAGAACGTTATGAGGTTAGTCCGTTAGGGCCGCCGTGGCTGCGTGGTACAATTCTTTTGTTTTTTATTTGTTTTAAAGAAAAAGCATGTTTGGCTAAAAACATGTGGTTTGGATTTTGGAAGGTCAACCGGGATAAATAGTTGTGATTGGCGGAAATCTAGTCAAAGCACCAACCATATGTGATTCTGTTTTTTATATAAAATAATTGATCTGGGTTACGGGTGTGCAGTGTGCTGTCATACTCAAAACTCCCTTTTGGTATCCAGTTTTATTTTTTAATAAATCGGACTCGGTTGATATATTTTTTTAAATTACTCTTATCTACTTTCTCTTTTTTCCGAATATTCTATAATAAAAAAGACTGCCTGCAATCTGCAATATATAAAATAAATGGCTGCTTACATCTGCCCTTTTAAACCTGACGCTTACGCCTGCCACTTATCGTATACAAAATTTGGAAAACTGCTAGATTAGCTCTATTCTATTTTCTTCAGCATAAACAGTATTGAGGTATTGAGAGAGCCAGGTGTAACCGTCAAGTCTAAAGAAGGCGGGCCTACCAGTCGTTACGGTAGTCATAAAGAAGGCAGTCTATAATTTTTGTATTTATCTTTAGTTATATGGTGTATTTACAATCCCAATGGCTTTTTGTTCATTTCTTGCGCGGGGTGTTAAAAAAACCCACAAACCAATCCAAAGTAAATAATGAATATGTACTGATTGAAGGTGAACAATCGATGGCGTGTGGTCATGCGTGATGAGATTGAAAACGTTCTAGACGTTCGTGTTTCCATACTTTTTCTCCTTATTCTTATATTTATTTTAAAAATAAAGGTACACAGATATTTAGTGCGGGTTGGGCTTAGAGGGCACCACTTTCATTAGAACACGCCACAAGTGCGTCTCTCAGTATGAAGCTACTTTTTGTTCTACCGGTGTACGTTCTCACACTCGCGACGCTAGCGTTTGCTGGATCATCCGGTCCCGACAATGTTTGTGGTGCCGCCTATTACGCAAATTGTCCCACAGGCGACTGTGACCCGCTTTGTCAGGGCGTGGTAACAACATGTGAAACGTGTGGTAAATGCGTAGAGCGGAGAACTAATGACGGGGTAGATCAGGTGCGAATTGATATATGGGACTGTAAGGGTAGAGATACAATCAGTTGGATGGCGCCTGTGTATACTAACGAGTATTGCGACCACAATCAGAAGCAAGATGGCATCACCCAAGCTGGGGCGTGGTTTGATGTGAACGGACTCGACACCATTACCATAGACAAGCACGATGGCCAATTCCACGGGTTTAATAAGGGATACAAGTGTACTGGAAATAACTATAAGGCTTCTGATGGTATCTGTCGACAAGTGATCCCACTAACTGGCGCGTGTGCGTCCACAGGCAACAGTGTGACCACCTGTAGCAGTGCCACGTGTGCGAATGGACTTAGAAACAGTGTGAACTCTGATACAGAGTGCAGTGACTGTGACGCTGAGTGCTGCGCTACTGCAGCAACGACAACATGTGCGTCTGTAATCTGTTCGGGTGGTGGCTTGAAGGATGGCATGACAGACGCTAGTACATGCACGGATTGTGAGGCGGAATGCTGTTCCGAGGGGTGTGAAGCTTCGGATGGAGAAATGACTCTAATTGTTTACCACGAGTGCGTCGCATAAACACGTAGACTGTAATCAGCTGGCTTTATGAAGACGTATATTATACTAATCCCCTGCTCGTCGTATAATTGAAATCGATAGGATCTCAAGTCGGGCGCATATTTCTGAGCAATTTTTTAGTGTGCTCACGATCGGTAAGACCTGGGATCGAGACTAAAGAGCTTTGCGACGTTGGAAGTTCAAATACAGATACAACATGCAACTCATCGTGGGGATCCAGGTTATGCATGTACCTTGTACTCATTCCGAGGGCCGAAGGTCTGTGACTACCTCGCAAAAGGATAACAAAGACAATGCCGTATGACGGTCCATTTGTATGTAAAATTGGATGAAGATGGTATTCAAAATATGTAGTAGAATATAACAAGATTCGTCGCTAGCAGAAATTTGGTTTAATAGTATTAAAAGGCTGCCTTTGCTGTGTACATAAATGTGAGCCATAGTACCAAGCAGGAGTTTACGTATTTTTATCTGCAAATGAAAGGCCTTTTAGTAGGCCGGTGTTTCATAGCCAACTATTTCAAACAGTCGTTTTGTATATATAGAACGTATATGACATGTGTCGCACCTTGTTGACGAGTGATACTGTACAGTACAAGAAAACCACCGCGCGTACGGTTTTTTAAATTGTTATGTGCGGTTTCATTTTAACCTCGTCGGCTGGCACAAATCTGACTGAAGCGAAAAACCAGAGAGGTGAGCGATAGTTTCGGCTGTAGTCCTGTCGTAGGTAGGCAACATGGTAATCCGATCGCTAGGCTATACCACGTCTGCATACATTAGATAATGCAAACATCATGGTGAAAGATGTACTGGACTCATGCCACAACAGTCTATACGCTCATCAATAAGTGTTGAAGGCGCAGCGCAATACCTAACGAGTATTGTATATTGTATTTCCTTTTACTTATTCCAACAAAATAAGGATGTGCACTGCATTTCTGTAATCGTGTATCGCATATGTGTGTGTATATGTTAGCAGGTATATATATATAAATATATATATATTATATTATACTATATTATATATATATATATATATACGTGTATGTGTCCGTATTTATACCGAGTCACGTATATGCTAGCAGGTGAAACTTTCTACACGTATATATATATATATATATATATATATATATATATATATATATATATATATATATATATATATATATGTGCCCCCGTATTTATACCGAGTCACGTATATGCTAACAGGTGAAACTTTTTAGTAGTTCTTAGGCAGTGTCGTTAGCAGGTACAACTAGGCAGACACGTGCGTCGTACAGATGGTCACGT
>LUCW03001419.1:0-10000 GCA_001586965.3 Sphaeroforma sirkka | reverse complement strand
GTTAGTATATAATAAAGACGTATTAGGTGAGGAATGGAGAGTCGGATGTCCTACGCGTGGGTGATTAGTGTATTGGTGGTGATTGAGGACACTACTACTTGGACTACAACTATATGTACAATATAGAAAAGGAAAACACACGGACCATCATATACATATATCTGAGTCTATGTACATGCAACAAAAATTATCTAATATATTAACAAAGTCAATATATATAACAATAGCATGACCACCCGAACATGGTCGCAATTGAAATCAAATGTATGCAAGAACACGTACATACAAAACGGTGCAAAAAAAATACATATATGTATATGTCTATGTATATGTATATTTAAATTTATATGTATATGCATATGTATATGCATATACATATGTATATATGTACGTATGTATATGTTATTGTGGCATATGTATGTATGTGCATGTATGCGTGATGTATATGTATATGTATGCATATATATATATATATATATATATTATATATATTATTGACATGTACAGACGTACGTTGTATATATATATATTACAGACGCATATGTGCATGTACATACACGTATATATATATATGTATATATATATATATATATATATTATTATGATATATATATATATATATAATATATATTATTATTATATATATATTATATATTATTGATGTGCATATTATGATGATGATGTTGTTATTGCGCGCGCGCGCGCGCGCGTGCACACGCATATCAACATAGTTGACGCGCGCGTTATTGCGCGCGGCAGCGCGTATTGATATATATATATTATATATTATGCGTGCATATGTGTATATATATTATTATATTATATATGTGCGTGTTTTCCACGATGTCTGATATATATATATATATATGTATGTATATATAACGTGCGTGTGCGATGCGGATGTGCGTGCGATGATGATGTTGCATTATACATATGTATATATTGATATATATATATATATTATATATATATATACATATATATATGCACATATATATATGCATAATAATACGTGCAAATAGCGCAATGTACAACGCACGCATGCATGTATGTGTATTATTGCATATATATATATGTATTATACATACGCATTATTATTATTATATATATATATATATATATAAAATATATATACATATATATATATGATATTGATGATTGATGCGTGCGTGCGCGTGCGCGCGTGCGTGTGCGTGCGTGCAATGTTGTTGTGCGTTATGTTTATTGCATATTGTTATTGATATTATTGGTATATATATACATATATGTATTATGTATTGATTATTATATATGTATGTATATGTATATATGTATATATTGTTATTATATTATTATATATATATATATATATATATACATATATATATACATATATAAATATATATGTATATATATTATTATATATATATATATATATATATATATATATATATATATATATATATATATATATATGTATATATATATATATATATATATATATACTATATATATATATATATATATATATATATAAAAAGTTCAAATGTACACACAAATAAACACAGGAAAGAATAGACGGGGCCGACGAAGTGTGAATAGTATTCGAATATACATAATGTCCGCAAACGCGAAGACGCGCAAGAATACATGGATGTGAAAGGAAGCGTGCAGACTCTCATGGGTTATTGAGACCATACTGACAAAGATGACAGGATAAGTAGAGAATTGTAATATAGTAACCTATAGCAAAAATCCGAAACTCTAACGTCCTCTGATAAGATATAGATAGCTTTCTATGAGAAGCAAATTAGTCAGGATATGGAACACAGACTATTTTAAATCATAGAGAATGAAATTAGACAAGTGCAAAGCGCATACACCAACAACAGCCTGGCAACGAGCGAGAATAACATGTGATATACTACCCATCATGGAAGTAATGTTTGGGTGTATGTAATTTTAGAATGTTTTGAGTGCATGGAGAACATTCGTCAACCAGAAATGGAAGTGTAGTCAGAACTGCCCCTTAAGGCGCACTGCTATCGTGAGACACGCACAACACAAACAACACACTTGAGGAGTTACCAGAACATACCAAGAGAGAAGTGAACCTGTAAGGTTTGATCATTGCCCGTGTCTTAGTTGAAACGCTCAGTTAGAATGATGTCAATTTATGTGTCGCAGGTAAGGTACTGTTGTTAGAGTCAAGTGTGTGTGATGAAGACCTATGAGTGAGGATGGTAGTCAACGTATCTCCCTCGATATCGCAGTCCGTAAAGCCGATAGCGTAGTAGTCGTAATATTTTTCTTACCGTGTACTAGTGTAGGTTGTATGTGCTGAGTACTCCTGGCTGATGACCCCGATCTCAAACAAATGGTGCAGTTCTGTCCTGACAGGTTTCGCCATATCACGATTCAAATGAATATAAAACGAAGTACTCTGTTTTTTATTATATATTGTACCGATATGGGTCTGAAACAGCTGAGGGGTAAGTGGTAAATGGTAACAGACTTGTTCCTTTCACTCGGTCAGTCAACTACAATGTTCTCAACTAAAAATCGAATACTTGTTTCAATTCGGGACCGGATTTACGAGCTGCTGAGTGTAAACTGTAAACCACTAAAATAAACCACTAAATCCCGAAACACAAGAAGGAGTCAGAGACTCTCCAGTCTCTCCTAATAAATACTCAGACTCTCACCATAATTTTATTACTGAAAGTGTAAGCTTTTATTTTATTTTTTTATTTTTTTAAACAGGTCCCTGTCGACATTATCGCCGTTGTTTTTTTTTTTGACCCATTTGTAAACCCCCCATGGTGGAGTCCCGCCATCCAAAAGTAATTATGTTTTTGTGATAGTGTCGGGCTGGGCGTGTACTCATAGCCTACTACTAAATAAAAAGCTATGGAAGTTGGAACATGAACAAATATAAAATTACACCTATGATTACAGGCTTTCAGTCCCCGCGGCGTTCCAACCGTGTTCTATTTATCGATAATTGTCGCCACTCTCATGACCTCTACATTTATACATATGTAAATACATATTTACTCTAGAGTAGTCTATATTTACTACATATTGTTTTTTTGTTTTTAAATAAATATTCTCTCTCTCATCACAGAGACACAGAGTCACAGACTCATACACACATTTATTTAGAAAGAGTATTTTCAATTTTAGAGAGTGAGACTCTGAGCGAGAGTCTCTATTTATTTAATTTAAAAAAACACATATATATTCTGGGACGACCTGTGTTTTTTTTCTGTTTGTTTTAATGATTTTGTTAAAAAAAAACATTAAAAAAAAAAATATCATGTGCATTCACTATTCACATAAATAAAAATAAATAGTAAATATAAATAACATCTTGGGCCCTTGGGCCCATGGGGTACCATTTTATACAGAAAGATGCATGTTGAATGTGACGATCCCATTCGTTGGAAAGTCGAACAGCAATTCACGATAACATCACCTCTACCAAGGAGTATAGCCTCGAAACTCTTATATTAAAATGAGTTGAAGTAAAAAGAGGGATGTCAATATATCAGGCTAAATAGATGAGTAGAGGACTACCAAAAAAAAAAAATGGGGGGCTTCAGGCTTACTCATAACGTTATGGGGGTACAGGATAGAAGCTCAACATAAACACATATTTATTCAATTTTAAAACATTATAACGGTTATAATGTGATCCAGAAGGGCCTAAAGTTCTTTTAGTTACGAGCATAAATACCGTTAAAGTACGTTTGTCGACTGTGACGTAGAACAAGTAAAAAATTTCATTGGTAGAATGGAAAACCGCCCTTTTACAAATGTGGTGTCAAATGTTGTGTGTTTTCACTGTTTTGAGCGCTCAATTCAATTGTGCACACACAGATATATTAAGTTGTAAGTTATAGGTAGATCCACACTCGATTATCTATGGAAACAGTACAGAGGGAACATAGTCGAATACGAAAGGAATCATATTGCACAAGTGTTATTGACTCGCAAACAATACCATGTCGGTATCGCAACAGCAGGCTAATACCGCATCGAACCCGAATACTATGGGGACGCAGCACACAGCATCGACTTCCTCAGGGATTGAAACCAATCCTATGCAGAATGCTAGCACACCGCCGTCAAATCAATCGATGGCGATCACTTCTCAAGCGTCTTCGAGCTCTTCTGGTACTTCATCGGATTCGCAAGGAGAGACATATTTTCAAGGAGAGACCAAGAGTGTAGCGAGGCGCACACAGCAGCCAAATTATTCAGCATGGCTTCGTGAATCAGCGTATAAAGAACAAATACGAACGAAGGGAAAAAATTGCTAGGTCTTACCGTTAGAGGAGAACCTGTCAATAAAGCTACCGGAGACAGTAACGTATTCTGGGTTGATGTAACTCAAGACTTTATAAATTCCGAAGCCGATACAAGCAATTCTGACAGCGATGACGATAATGGGATGCTTAATAAGAAATTGTTTAACTTCGTTCAATCAAGATGGGGTCCATTTACTATTGATATGTTTGCTGCAGAACATAACAAACAGGTTTCTGAGTATAGTGTAAACTTCGATGGAAATTACTAGGTTTCAAACTATATTAAACTAAAATACAATTTAGTCAGTTAGGATTTAGCAGTGGTAGCTTGTGTAAGAATGATCGGGACTGCCTCTTGTTAAGAGCCTAAATATCCTCGATCACACAGGGCGTACCTCTAGCTGTTCTTTATTGAATAATTTTCACTAGAAGTACTAAGTGTTCATGACCACTTGCCTAATTTGTAAATAGACATAATAACGTAAGTCACGTTAATACATTAGCTGATATAAATAAAGTTCCATCTGAAGAAAAGTTAAAAAAAGAAAAAGACTTATTGGATTTTGGAGATTGGCGGGAGGACCAAAATCTATAAGTAGTAGTTCGGAGATTATAAAATTTAGTTTATAATATCCTACATCTACTAATGTCTCAAATAGGTCCAAGTAGATGAGTCATACCAAATACTCAGGCTATTGGAGCCATCAAAGTGAATTTAGAACACTTTGGAAATATTGGAAAAAGAGCTTGTACTAAATTATTTAAAATACAAATAAAAACCAATGTATTATCTCAATTGATCTTGATATTTTAGACTGACCGGAGGCCGTATTTCTACATAGCCCCCAGTAGCTTTTAGAACTACGAACGTACGTTAAGATACGATCTAGTTGGTAAAGCGAACCCCAAAGTAAAAACGGTTTCGGTCATGACTTATCGAGTAAGTATGTGCCTATATGTACGAGTTCAAGACTCATGTTGTACTCTATGTCGTTTAGTATTTGGTCCAGTAACCATTTCCGATGTAGGCGCCTTACGTTTATTATTTGGTAAGGTAATAGCCAAAGGCTGTTCTTCATTAGTAAGTAAGTTTGAACAATTTTCTGCACTGTTGGTAAGCAGATCAGAAAGTTTAGTCACGTAGGAAGTAGGTGGCAAATAGGGAATTTCAGATCCGTCAGGGTTTGTAGTCACTTGAGGAAACCCTTTTCGTTTATCTCGTGTGTTCTTATGTAAACGCTTATTCCATTTCTTATTAAAGATACGAAGAAAGTCGCGAGATTCACGAAATGCATCGGAGGTTAGCCAAGCTACTGTCCCATCCATGAAACGGGTCTTGTAGTAAGTGTAACCGTCTTCGGATGTTTTGGCAATTATATCTTTGACTTGTGACTCCATAACTGGTATATCAGAATCAAATGAGCGAGCGAATGAGAGTTCGGAGGTAGGGATACGGTGAGTGCCTAGATTGGTTGCGCTAGTACCATCAATGTTATTCACTTCGTAAGTATCACTCTTCTCATCATGGTAGGAAATAACAAAAGGTCCTATCGTCTTAGAAGAGTTCGGTAACGTTGGCGTTTCGATTTATAATGTTAACGTAATCGCCGACTTTGAACTGAACAATGTTCTTAGTGTTATTCCATCGGTCATACGCTTTAAGTAGGACGCGATTCTTGTGCTCGAGCAAACAGGGGTAAACAACGTTCTGCATATGCTCGATCTTTTGTAGCCACGGGGTAGCGTGTTTCTCAGGCGCAGTTTTATCAAACGTTGCTTGTAATTCACTATAGCGGCCAAAGAAATAGTGAAACGGGAGTGTTCCAGTTTGAGGATTCATGCAGTTATTCATTTTGAGTCTGAACCCATTTCAAATGATAAGGCCACATATCCTCAACGTCGTCTAGTGCGGTACGCAAGAGTTTCTTAAGTTCTCTATGACGTGTCTCATTTGCACCCTGCGTTTGAGGTTTTGTAAGGAACACCACGCCTATGGGTCATGCCTGATACGAGTATAAGTGCCTCCATTACGTCGGTACAAAACTCACTACCGTTATCAGAACATAGTACTCGGGGAAACCGAAGTCATTAAAGACGTGATAGCATAATTCTGCCACTGTTTGTGGACGTTTGTTCGGTATTGCATAAAAACAAGTTATAGCCCGAAGCCACACATAAGAAATGACAGATATATACATCGCCAGTATGCTTGGATCGCGGGAGTTTAACCAAATCGACTATGACTCGGCGCATCGGTTGGTCTTCTGTCACACTTTTTAGGGGTGCCCAACCGTATCGCTTGATCTGGTTCTTTTTCACAATCAGTACAGCGTCGGTATACTTCACGTATGGTTTCTTTCAGCGCCGGGTGATCAAGCCCTGCACGAATAGCCATTTTATAAGTATGCTCATATGCTCGATGCGTTAAATTATGTATAATTTTAACTCTACTTTCGAGCTCCTCTAAGTCAGTCAGATTCTGCGTAACGCTGGCTGGATGAACCATAGTCCTGTTGGAAAGGGCAACCTCAGTATCAGGAGGGGTAGAGTCCTGAGATACATAATTGACAACATTGGATTGTTGAAGTATCTTCTTCAGTTGTTTCGCAACTCCTGGCTGTTCTTTAAGCAGCGCTTTAAGTAGTTGAGTGCGAGCTTCAGGTTCTCTTAGAGTTTTGAGTCTTTGATCCATGGCCTTAGCTAGTTCCATGTTTTTACGATCTAATGCCGTTTCAATCGGCATTACCTCGACTGCAATTTTGTTGGGTGCATGTGTTGTACGAGTCTTGAGCTTTTGTTCAAACTCTTTAGACTCTTCTAGTTTAGCTAAAGGTTTCCACTTGGTAGTACCTGCAGGACCGATGCGACAAACAATGGTGTGTTTCCGGCGTCTTCTTAATAGAATAGGATCCCTGATACAAGAACATTGTGTCGGTTTCACGGTCGACATAAATAGGTTCGTCTTGAATCATATTAATTAAATCACACGTATCCATGGGTCGGAGTTACGTAAGG
This sequence comes from Sphaeroforma sirkka, assembly GCA_001586965.3. Lineage (NCBI taxonomy): Eukaryota > Ichthyosporea > Ichthyophonida > Sphaeroforma > Sphaeroforma sirkka. Next base: position 2,693 of record LUCW03001419.1, on the reverse strand, counting down.
GACAACACAGCGTAATGGTAGATTTAGTAATATTAACATAATTTAACAACTGTGCGATAAGTTGACAAGGTGGGTTAGCCCACGCATTATGCTTTGATAAGTCAAGCTGAAATGCATCACCTTTAGGATGAGTCAACGACCTATATTCAGAAACCTGTTTGTTATGTTCTGCGGCGAAGACATATCAACAGTAAATGGACCCCATCGTGATTGAGCGAGGTTAAACCATTTTCTTATTTAGCATCCAATCGGTTGCTAATAACTCCTGACTGTTTTCTGGTAGTCGGGCAAGTCGAGAGAGCATGTCAGGAAGATGGTTATGTATCATTTCCTGTTTATGTGTGTTATATTAAAGCGAACTTGGCAATAATGTCATGCCAGCGGCTCACCAACTGTGAATCAGGGTTCATATCTTTTTAAGTATGTTAAAGACTTTTGATCACAGGCGACAGTAAAGTAACTTCCATAAAGGTAGTCTTTAAACTGTCTTAGCGCAGTAACTTTATAGCAAGGAGCTCTTGTTTAACGGTAGGGTAATTCCGTTGACTCTTATTATAACTCTTGCTAAAAAGAATTGTATGTAGCGCGGTTTACCATTTATCGTTTGGTAAAGCACTCCACCTACCGCTCGATCTGAAGCGTCGGTTTGCTACTTGAATGGGACACCATCCACAGGGTACTGCATGATGGGTGCGTCCATTACTTTACTTTTGACTAGTTTAAATGCATCATCACATTCTTTAGTCCAAAGCTTTCCCAAAGGTCCCTTGTGCAGCCGTAGGTGACTGAAAGGCTTTAAGTAATGAGAAAGATGCGGTACCGAATCCGAGAAGAAGTTAACAAACCCACACAGAGTTCACATCTCTTCCAGTAATTGGTGTTGATAAATCCAACAGAAACTGTTTCTTGCCAGGATCAATTTCTACCCTGCTGCAGATACTTTTGTAGCCAAGTAAGTGTATAGTATCTTTAGCAAAGAACACTTGTCTTCGTTAATCTTAAGTTTAGCATGATTAAAGTCGCTTTAAGACTTCTTTAACGAGTTTAGCATGTTCATGTGCTGTCTTTGTAAAGATAACTATATCATCTAAAATAGACTGATACGTTATACGACAGGTCCGCAAATAGTTCCATCATAACTTGTTGGAAGAAAGAAGGTAACATGTGTAAGCCTTCAGGTGCACCTTTTAAACTGGTACTTCTTACCTTGCCAAGTAAAGGAAAAGTATTTCTATGAGGTTGATATATTTGTAGTTGATGGAATGCAGCTTTTAAGTCTATCTTGGAAAAGATAGTCGTACCTCCATTTTGCGTAGTATCTCGCTTATCTTAGGTAAGGGAAAACTATGTTGCGGAATTAGTTTGTTGATTGGTGACAGGTCTAGTACTACTCTTGTTTTTTACTAAACGTTCCATCAGATTTATATTGATCGACCGCTAAGAGAGCTAAGTTAACTGGGGTTGCATCATAATTGATTTCAATTAGACCCTGTTTTAACCAATCTTCGATTTGGGTTTTGACAACGTCTTTGTGTCTCAACTCACGTAGTTATGTGAAGGACACTTTAACTTAGAGAAGTCGACGTTTGTTAAGTCAAGTCTAACGTACCCATTAGAGAACTTAAACATACACCAGTCAGTTATTGCAAATCTTCCTGTTTTGTATAATTAAGTCCATAATTATATCGGTAAAGTGCGGAATCATATCCTTTGCTTCACCTTCCGGAGGTTTAGGTATCTTTAACATATTATCATCTGACTGATCTTTATTCGGGTCCAGCCCATTAGGCAGACCAGTGAGTGTTATACCTAAACTGAGAAGATCAGTCATACCTATAATTAAATCGTATTTCTGAGACATGTCAGTAACGATTAGGTGAGTCTTCACTTCTCTTCTATCTGACAGCATTATGTGTGCATAGTCAATGGCTTGTTCGCAGTAGTAACTTTGCCATTTCCCAAGATTAAATCAGTTGTTTCGTTATGGACAGCCATATCTGTAGCGTAGGCTACTCGGCATGAGATAGCAGAGACTTCAGCCCTGGATCAAATAGTGCCATAACTTTTTTTCTCCATTTACGAAAACTGATTGAAGATACGTTCATCTCCTTTGGTATGGATTTTATTGAACATTTTCTCATAATCTTGCTCTAGTGCGCATATGGTACTGTCAGTGCTTAACTTTGGACGTCTGGTAAGTCCTTTTGTAATCCTCTTTGTGCCAAACGTTAGTACCCTTGCAAGTAGCACACTCTTTCATATAGTGTCCAAAGATCTGGCTTGCCTGGGTGCACACTTAACAGGGTCGTGTCTACCATTCCACTTGCCATTACGTTTTGTGAGTTGTAACCACACTTCTTGCAAAGGCGCTCTCACCTTCTTATCACCTTTCGGTTCGGTAGAAGTAGAGGCCAGTACCCCCTATCCAGTAAGTAGTGCGAGGTTTCTGCTTGGTACTACGCGCAGTATTAGTCTCTACTGCGTTTTGGCTTGAGTGGAACTGGGTGTGAGCTCATTGGTACTAAGAATTACTCTAGTAAGAGGTGTTGGTATGCTTGTGTGCTATCTTCTCTCCAAGAGACAGACCAAGGGCATTAGATCGCAAATCACCAGAGGTGATGATGTCATCATTGACTTTTCTTAAAGAGGTTAGCTCCCAGAGTCTCATCATCCGGCCTGATAAATTAATAAAT
>LUCW03001418.1:0-13093 GCA_001586965.3 Sphaeroforma sirkka | reverse complement strand
AATAAACACAGGAAAGAATAGACGGGGCCGACGAAGTGTGAATAGTATCTCGAATATACATAATGTCCGCAAACGCGAAGACGCAAGAATACATGGATGTGAAAAGGAAGCGTGCAGACTCTGATGGGTTATTGAGAATCCATACCGACAAAAGATGACAGGATAAGTAGAGAATTGTAATATAGTAACCTATAGCAAAAAATCCGAAACCCCAACGTCCTCTGATAAGATATAGATAGCTTTCTTATGAGCAGCAAAATTAGTCAGGATATGGAACTCATAGAGAATGAAATTAGACAAGTGCAAAAGCGCATACACCAACAACAGCCTGGCAACGAGCGAGAATAACATGTGATATACTACCCATCATGGAAGTAATGTTTTGGGTGTATGTAATTTAGAATGTTTTGAGTGCATGGAGAACATTCCGTCAACCAGAAATGGAAGTGTAGTCAGAACTGCCCCCTAAAGCGCACTGCTATCGTGAGACACGCACAACAACAAACAACACACTTGAGGAGTTACCAGAACATACCAAGAGAGAAGTGAACCTGTAAGGTTTGATCATTGCCCGTGTCTTAGCTGAAACGCTCAGTTAGAATGATGTCAATTTATGTGTCGCGCAGTAAGGTACTGTTGTTAGAGTCAAGTGTGTGATGATGAAGACCTATGAGTGAGGATGGTAGTCAACGTATCTCCTCGATATCGCAGTCCGTAAAGCCGATAGCGTAGTAGTCGTAATATTTTTCTTACCGTGTACTAGTGTAGGTTGTATGTGCTGAGTACTCCTGGGCTGATGACCCCGATCTCAAACAAATGGTGCAGTTCTGTCCTGACAGGTTTCGCCATATCACGATTCAAATGAATATAAAACGAAGTACTCTGTTTTTTATTATATATTGTACCGATATGGGTCTGAAACAGCTGAGGGGTAAGTGGTAAATGGTAACAGACTTGTTCCTTTCACTCGGTCAGTCAACTACAATGTTCTCAACTAAAAATCGAATACTTGTTTCAATTCGGGACCGGATTTACGAGCTGCTGAGTGTAAACTGTAAACCACTAAAATAAACCACTAAATCCCGAAACACAAGAAGGAGTCAGAGAGACTCTCAGTCTCTCCTAATAAATACTCAGACTCTCACCATAATTTTATTACTGAAAGTGTAAGCTTTTATTTTATTTTTTTATTTTTTTTAAACAGGTCCCTGTCGACATTATCGCCGTTGTTTTTTTTGACCCATTTGTAAACCCCCATGGTGGAGTCCCGCCATCCAAAAGTAATTATGTTTTTGTGATAGTGTCGGGCTGGGCGTGTACTCATAGCCTACTACTAAATAAAAAGCTATGGAAGTTGGAACATGAACAAATATAAAATTACACCTATGATTACAGGCTTTCAGTCCCCGCGGCGTTCCAACCGTGTTCTATTTATCGATAATTGTCGCCACTCTCATGACCTCTACATTTATACATATGTAAATACATATTTACTCTAGAGTAGTCTATATTTACTACATATTGTTTTTTTGTTTTTTTAAATAAATATTCTCTCTCTCATCACAGAGACACAGAGTCACAGACTCATACACACATTTATTTAGAAAGAGTATTTTCAATTTTAGAGAGTGAGACTCTGAGCGAGAGTCTCTATTTATTTAATTTAAAAAAAACACATATATATTCTGGGACGACCTGTGTTTTTTTCTGTTTGTTTTAATGATTTTGTTAAAAAAAACATTAAAAAAAAATATCATGTGCATTCACTATTCACATAAATAAAAATAAATAGTAAATATAATAACATCTTGGGCCCTTGGGCCCATGGGGTACCATTTTATACAGAAAGATGCATGTTGAATGTGACGATCCCATTCGTTGGAAAGTCGAACAGCAATTCACGATAACATCACCTCTCTACCAGAGTATAGCCTCGAAACTCTTATATTAAAATGAGTTGAAGTAAAAGAGGGATGTCAATATATCAGGCTAAATAGATGAGTAGAGGACTACCAAAAAAAAACATGGGGGCTTCAGGCTTACTCATAACGTTATGGGGGTACAGGATAGAAGCTCAACATAAACACATATTTATTCAATTTTAAAACATTATAACGGTTATAATGTGATCCAGAAGGGCCTAAAGTTCTTTTAGTTTACGAGCATAAATACCGTTAAAGTACGTTTGTCGACTGTGACGTAGAACAAGTAAAAAAAATTTCATTGGTAGAATGGAAAACCGCCCTTTTACAAATGTGGTGTCAAATGTTGTGTGTTTTCACTGTTTTGAGCGCTCAATTCAATTGTGCACACACAGATATATTAAGTTGTAAGTTATAGGTAGATCCACACCTCGATTATCTATGGAAACAGTACAGAGGGAACATAGTCGAATACGAAAGGAATCATATTGCACAAGTGTTATTGACTCGCAAACAATACCATGTCGGTATCGCAACAGCAGGCTAATACCGCATCGAACCCGAATACTATGGGGACGCAGCACACAGCATCGACTTCCTCAGGGATTGAAACCAATCCTATGCAGAATGCTAGCACACCGCCGTCAAATCAATCGATGGCGATCACTTCTCAAGCGTCTTCGAGCTCTTCTGGTACTTCATCGGATTCTGCAAGGAGAGATATATTTTCAAGGAGAGACCAAGAGTGTAGCGAGGCGCACACAGCAGCCAAATTATTCAGCATGGCTTCGTGAATCAGCGTATAAAGAACACTAAAAATACAATTTAGTCAGTTAGATTTAGCAGTGGTAGCTTGTGTAAGAATGATCGGGACCGCCTCTTGTTAAGAGCCTAAATATCCTCGATCACACAGGGCGTACCTCTAGCTGTTCTTTATTGAATAATTTTCACTAGAAGTACTAAGTGTTCATGACCACTTGCCTAATTTGTAAATAGACATAATAACGTAAGTCACGTTAATACATTAGCTGATATAAATAAAGTTCCATCTGAAGAAAAGTTAAAAAAAAAGAAAAAGACTTATTGGATTTTGAGATTGGCGGGAGGACCAAAATCTATAAGTAGTAGTTCGAGATTATAAAATTTAGTTTATAATATCCTACATCTACTAATGTCTCAAATAGGTCCAAAGTAGATGAGTCATACCAAATACTCAGGCTATTGGAGCCATCAAAGTGAATTTAGAACACTTTGGAAATATTGGAAAAAGAGCTTGTACTAAATTATTTAAAAATACAAATAAAACCAATGTATTATCTCAATTGATCTTGATATTTTAGACTGACCGGAGGCCGTATTTCTACATAGCCCCCAGTAGCTTTTAGAACTACGAACGTACGTTAAGATACGATCTAGTTGGTAAAGCGAAAACCAAAGTAAAAAACGGTTTCGGTCATGACTTATCGAGTAAGTATGTGCCTATATGTACGAGTTCAAGACTCATGTTGTACTCTATGTCGTTTAGTATTTGGTCCAGTAACCATTTCCGATGTAGGCGCCTTACGTTTATTATTTGGTAAGGTAATAGCCAAAGGCTGTTCTTCATTAGTAAGTAAGTTTGAACAATTTTCTGCACTGTTGGTAAGCAGATCAGAAAGTTTAGTCACGTAGGAAGTAGGTGGCAAATAGGGAATTTCAGATCCGTCAGGGTTTGTAGTCACCTGAGGAAACCCTTTCGTTTATCTCGTGTGTTCTTATGTAAACGCTTATTCCATTTCTTATTAAAGATACGAAGAAAGTCGCGAGATTCACGAAATGCATCGGAGGTTAGCCAAGCTACTGTCCCATCCATGAAACGGGTCTTGTAGTAAGTGTAACCGTCTCTCGGATGTTTTGTCAATTATATCTTTGACTTGTGACTCCATAACTGGTACATCAGAATCAAATGAGCGAGCGAATGAGAGTTCGGAGGTAGGGATACGGTGAGTGCCTAGATTGGTTGCGCTAGTACCATCAATGTTATTCACTTCGTAAGTATCACTCTTCTCATCATGGTAGGAAATAACAAAAGGTCCCATCGTCTTAGAAGAGAGTTCGGTAACGTTGGCGTTTCGATTTATAATGTTAACGTAATCGCCGACTTTGAACTGAACAATGTTCTTAGTGTTATTCCATCGGTCATACGCTTTAAGTAGGACGCGATTCTTGTGCTCGAGTAAACAGGGGTAAACAACGTTCTGCATATGCTCGATCTTTGTAGCCACGGGGTAGCGTGTTTCGGGCGCAGTTTTATCAAACGTTGCTTGTAATTCACTATAGCGGCCAAAGAAATAGTGAAACGGAGTGTTCCAGTTTGAGGATTCATGCAGTTATTCATTTGAGTCTGAACCCATTTCAAATGATAAGGCCACATATCCTCAACGTCGTCTAGTGCGGTACGCAAGAGTTTCTTAAGTTCTCTATGACGTGTCTCATTTGCACCCTGCGTTTGAGGTTTGTAAGGAACACCACGCCTATGGGTCATGCCTGATACGAGTATAAGTGCCTCCATTACGTCGGTACAAAACTCACTACCGTTATCAGAACATAGTACTCGGGGAAACCGAAGTCATTAAAGACGTGATAGCATAATTCTGCCACTGTTTGTGGACGTTTGTTCGGTATTGCATAAAGCAAGTTATAGCCCGAAGCCACACATAAGAAATGACAGATATATACATCGCCAGTATGCTTGATCGCGGAGTTTAAATCGACGACTATGACTCGGCGCATCGGTTGGTCTTCTGTCACACTTTTTAGGGGTGCCCAACCGTATCGCTTGATCTGGTTCTTTTCACAATCAGTACAGCGTCGGTATACTTTCACGTATGGTTTCTTTCAGCGCCGGGTGATCAAGCCCCTGCACGAATAGCCATTTTATAAGTATGCTCATATGCTCGATGCGTTAAATTATGTATAATTTTAACTCTACTTTCGAGCTCCTCTAAGTCAGTCAGATTCTGCGTAACGCTGGCTGGATGAACCATAGTCCTGTTGGAAAGGGCAACCTCAGTATCAGGAGGGGTAGAGTCCTGAGATACATAATTGACAACATTGGATTGTTGAAGTATCTTCTTCAGTTGTTTCTGCAACTCCTGGCTGTTCTTTAAGCAGCGCTTTAAGTAGTTGAGTGCGAGCTTCAGGTTCTCTTAGAGTTTTGAGTCTTTGATCCATGGCCTTAGCTAGTTCCATGTTTTTACGATCTAATGCCGTTTCAATCGGCATTACCTCGACTGCAATCTTGTTGGGTGCATGTGTTGTACGAGTCTTGAGCTTTTGTTCAAACTCTTTAGACTCCTCTAGTTTAGCTAAGAATTCGGGTTGAGGGTTTCCACTTAGTGGTACCTGCAGGACCGATGCGACAAACAATGGTGTGTTTCCAAGGCGTCTTCTTAATAGAATAGGATCCCTGATACAAGAACGTGTCGGTTTCACGGTCGACATAAATAGGTTCGTCTTGAATCATATTAATTAAATCACGTATCCATGGGTCGGAGTTACGTAAGGGACAACACAGCGTAATGGTAGATTTAGTAATATTAACATAATTTAACAACTGTGCGATAAGTTGACAAGGTGGGTTAGCCCACGCATTATGCTTTTGATAAGTCAAGCTGAAATGCATCACCTTTAGGATGAGTCAACGACCTATATTCAGAAACCTGTTTGTTATGTTCTGCGGCGAACATATCAACAGTAAATGGACCCCATCGTGATTGAGCGAGGTTAAACCATTTCTTATTTAGCATCCAATCGGTTGCTAATAACTCTTTGACTGTTTTCTGGTAGTCGGGCACAAGTCGAGAGAGCATGTCAGGAAGATGGTTATGTATTCCTGGAATGTGTGTTATATTAAAAGCGAACTTGGCAATAATGTCATGCCAGCGGCTCACCAACTGTGAATCAGGGTTCATATCTTTAAGTATGTTAAAGACTTTTGATCACAGGCGACAGTAAAGTAACTTCCATAAAGGTAGTCTTTAAACTGTCTTAGCGCAGTAACTATAGCAAGGAGCCTTGTTTAACGGTAGGGTAATTCCGTTGACTCTTATTATAACTCTTGCTAAAGAATTGTATGTAGCGCGGTTTACCATTTATCGTTTGGTAAAGCACTCCACCTACCGCTCGATCTGAAGCGTCGGTTGCTACTTGAATGGGACACCATCCACAGGGTACTGCATGATGGGTGCGTCCATTACTTTACTTTTGACTAGTTTAAATGCATCATCACATTCTTTAGTCCAAAGCTTTCCCAAAGGTCCTTTGTGCAGCCGTAGGTGACTGAAAGGCTTTAAGTAATGAGAAAGATGCGGTACCGAATCCGAGAAGAAGTTAACAAACCCACACACAGAGTTCACATCTCTTCCAGTAATTGGTGTTGATAAATCCAACAGAAACTGTTTCTTGCCAGGATCAATTTCTACCCCTGCTGCAGATACTTTGTAGCCAAGTAAGTGTATAGTATCTTTAGCAAAAGAACACTTGTCTCGTTAAATCTTAAGTTTAGCATGATTAAGTCGCTTTAAGACTTCTTTAACGAGTTTAGCATGTTCATGTGCTGTCTTTGTAAAGATAACTATATCATCTAAATAGACTGATACGTTATACGACAGGTCCGCAAATAGTTCCATCATAACTTGTTGGAAGAAAGAAGGTAACATGTGTAAGCCTTCAGGTGCACCTTTAAACTGGTACTTACCTTGCCAAGTAAAGGAAAAGTATTTCCTATGAGGCTCATATATCTGTAGTTGATGGAATGCAGCTTTTAAGTCTATCTTGGAAAAGATAGTCGCACCTCCATTTTGCGTAGTATCTCGCTTATCTTAGGTAAGGGAAAACTATGTTGCGGAATTAGTTTGTTGATTGGCGACAGGTCTAGTACTACTCTTGTTTTACTAAACGTTCCATCAGATTTATATTGATCGACCGCTAAGAGAGCTAAGTTAACTGGGGTTGCATCATAATTGATTTCACTAGACCCTGTTTTAACCAATCTTCGATTTGGGTTTTGACAACGTCTTTGTGTCTCCAACTCACGTAGTTATGTGAAGGACACTTTAACTTAGAGAAGTCGACGTTTGTTAAGTCAAGTCTAACGTACCCATTAGAGAACTTAAACATACACCAGTCAGTTATTGCAATCTTCCTGTTTTGTATAATTAAGTCCATAATTATATCGGTGAAGTGCGGAATCATATCCTTTGCTTCACCTTCCGGAGGTTTAGGTATCTTTAACATATTATCATCTGACTGATCTTTATTCGGGTCCAGCCCATTAGGCAGACCAGTGAGTGTTATACCTAAACTGAGAAGATCAGTCATACCTATAATTAAATCGTATTTCTGAGACATGTCAGTAACGATTAGGTGAGTCTTCACTTCTCTTCTATCTGACAGCATTATGTGTGCATAGTCAATGGCTTGTTCGCAAGTAGTAACTTTGCCATTTCCCAAGATTAAATCAGTTGTTTCGTTATGGACAGCCATATCTGTAGCGTAGGCTACTCGGCATGAGATAGCAGAGACTTCAGCCCCTGATCAAATAGTGCCATAACTTTTTTTTCTCCATTTACGAAAACTGTTTGAAAGATACGTTCATCTCCTTTGGTATAGATTTTATTGAACATTTTCTCATAATCTTGCTCTAGTGCACATATGGTACTGTCAGTGCTTAACTTGGACGTCTGGTAAGTCCTTGCAATCCTCTTTGTGCCAACCGTTAGTACCCTTGCAAGTAGCACACTCTTTCATATAGTGTCCAAAATCTGGCTTGCCTGGTGCACACTTAACAGGGTCGTGTCTACCATTCCACTTGCCATTACGTTTTGTGAGGTTGTAACCACACTTCTTGCAAGGCGCTCTCACCTTCTTATCACCTTCGGTTCGGTAGAAGTAGAGCCAGTACCCCTCCAGTAGTAGTGCGAGGTTTCTTAGTACTACGCGCAGTATTAGTCTCTACTGCGTTTCGCTTAGTGGGCTGGGTGTAGCTCGTGGTACTAAGTACTCTAGTAGAGGAATTGGTATGCTTGTGTACTATCTTCTCAAAGACAGACCAAGGCATAGATCGCAAATCACCATAGGCGATGATGTCATCATTGACTTTCTTAAAGAGGTTAGCTCCCAGAGTCTCCATCATCTGACAAATTAATAAATATTCGCCAGTATAGGTACGACCACCCATCCGAGTATTCATATATGTGTCATATGAGCTAGAGCACCTCGAATAGTGGTATCGTTCGCAAAGAACTTGCGAGACTCTAGAAGTTCACGGTCACGTGCATCTTCAAAAAAGGTGTTAAGTATATTATCACGCAACTGGTGCCAGGGTAGGGCTTTCCAGTTGGGCTCATGAGCCTTCAAGATAGTTCGCCATTCACCTGGCTCACAGAAATGAATAAAGGCATTCATCATCTGCTTATCCCTAAGGCTGGCAGACTCCTTGTTGGTCGAAGGCCTTCAGTGTCTCCACTGTACTCTCATTAGTAGAGAAATCGACCTCAGCCTGCGCGTTACCTAGCTGCTTTATAAAGCTTGGTTCTAAGTGTTCACGAGGCTCATGCTCAGTGCTACGGGCCGCTAGTGCCAAGATGGTGTCTATTTCCTTTCTCTTGTTATCGATTAGATAGCGAATGTTATCCGCTTTCCTATCGTCAAGGTCAGAGTCATTCAATAGACGGTCCTCAAGGACTTGCATACCAGAGCGTAATAGCCTGAGACGAGTATGTCTGGTTCTCACTTCCTCATCCTCAGGATTAGAGCGGGAACTCTCTAACGAGGTACTGGTGTAGCGATTGCCAAAATCGTGATTACCAGGGTTAGTTGGCAAATGAGGGTCGATATTACGAGGATGGTAAGCCTCATCGAGTTCCATACGATCATATCCTCTGACAGGGTTAGGTTTGTCAAGAGGATGGTCGATGGTAGCATCAGAGCTATAGAGATTAAATTTTGAAATATTATCTCTCTCGCCAGTGGTAACTGGCTTAGTGGTAAACATACTGGCTGGTAAACCAGTAGGTCTCGGGTTCGAAACCCGGCCCGAATTTTTTTTCTTCTTCGGTATAGGAAGAATATCAGCCAAGTGGGACACGATAGAGGGGTCCACAACTGCCTGCCGCTAGCTCCTTCAAGAGCGCTTCAGTGCGGTTCAATTGGCGTCGAGATTGAGAGGATCCAACCACTCGTTGTCGAGTTATGGCGTCCTCAGCTTCGGCCCCAAGATTTGAGCTGAATGGAATGGCTTCTCCATCGATGGCGAAACCGAAATTTTCGACAGGTCCAATACTTCCTTTCACGCCGGATTTGTGCTGGAGTGTCCTTTAGATGTGGAGTTATAATGCCCCCCCCGACATTCGTATCCACGAATTTTCCAGCCTTCGACGTTTATCCCCAATATTTGACGGCACGTGGTCAGGGGCAAGCTGGGGTCCTGAGCTTCACTCCTAGGTGATACACGGACGCTGGCGAGCCTTTCCGCGGTAGTAGATACCTCTTCTTCCAAGGCTTTAGGATCCGACGAGTCATCCTCAGAATAATCCTCTGTACCAACCTCAGAATTTGCTTCCCCAACAGTATCCTCGGCAGGCTCAACTCCAGACAGGCTAGGTGTTTCCACAGGGACCTCAGGAACCTCGGCAGGCTTAGCAGGCTTAGAGCTAGCGGCTCCCCTGCCTTTAGAAGCACCCTTAGCCATAGTATTTGCTGGATAGTAAATCGATGTCAGACAGTCTAGAAGCAGTACACTACTGTAACTACTAAATAACTGAAAAATATGTAAACTTCGATGGAAATTACTAGGTTTCAAACTATATTAAACTAAAATACAATTTAGTCAGTTAGATTTAGCAGTGGTAGCTTGTGTAAGAATGATCGGGACCGCCTCTTGTTAAGAGCCTAAATATCCTCGATCACACAGGGCGTACCTCTAGCTGTTCTTTATTGAATAATTTTCACTAGAAGTACTAAATGTTCATGACCACTTGCCTAATTTGTAAATAGACATAATAACGTAAGTCACGTTAATACATTAGCTGATATAAATAAAGTTCCATCTGAAGAAAAGTTAAAAAAAGAAAAGAAGTCATACCAAATACTCAGGCTATTGGAGCCATCAAAGTGAATTTTGAACACTTTGGAAATATTGGAAAAAAGAGCTTTGTACTAAATTATTTAAAATACAAATAAAACCAATGTATTATCTCAATTGATCTTGATATTTTAGACTGACCGGAGGCCGTATTTCTACACATGTTATTAGTGAGCGTATTAGTTTGGTATTACGGAATCATATACAGAAGCTAGAATGAAACTTACGGCTCGGCGGGAACATCATAACGATAATGAGCCTTTGAACCATATTCTGCTGGTATATATTAGGGCGTGGGAACGATTACAACGGTCTTCGTGCGAATACGTCTTTACTGTAGCACAGTAGTTGCGTTGCGTGCACCGTGACAGTGCAAAATCACAGGGCCTGTTCTTTGTTGTTGTGCACATTATGTGCCATCGTGAATCAATTTTTACTTCTAGTAGTTGTGTTATCAGAACACTCGATAGTGGCAAGCCTAGCCAAAAACGGAAGCCGACGCCTCCTGAAAATTATATTGTGAGATGACATGGAAAGCACACCTTCAAAAAACTGATCACATAAAAGGCCTGACTCTATTTCAAAAAAATGAAGTAATTCGCATTTGACCTTCATAAGTCTATGATGCATATTTTGATTATCTGCCATGTAAAGGTGGTTTAGCCAGACTGACTGCAAAGTACCATGATACAAGTATACGTGAATAAGTCGATATAAGAAATAATAATAAAAGTTTGGCTTCAGAGGACTGAGACACCGGCATATTTGGGTGCATTCCATATCTCAACGACTTTGGGCCCAAATATATTTCTAGGTGTCAAACAATTGATAAACGGTATCGATTGGTTACTTTATCACTTCAAAATGGACGGCTAAATACAGTTGGCTGACCAGGAGGACTCTCAATTGTCCTGTTTCATAGTAGCAATCTTGCTATGTAATTTTTCGGATTTATTTCATAGTACATCTTTAAGTTCGAGTCCCTTTTTATCGAGCCTCTTGTATTAGTATGTTCAATGTATGATGGAAAACTATTTAACTAGAAAGGCCACTCACTGACTACTTAAGTGTCTTATAGCTCTAAAGTATATTGAAGTATTACCTGGTTACCAAAGTTACTTTTATTGAGGAAATACTATATCTACATGGCTTACATTTAGAGACTTTTTTTATGTACATTTGTGACTTTCCAGTGCTGTAATTTCTTTGATGACGCAAAGAAGAAAAAAATAATACTTATATCAGGTGTGTACCAATAGACAGCCGACTCACACATCTGCAAATTCTTGTGTGGATGTATATAACAAAAATAACCCTATGTATGTAAAAGTCCAAGAAATGCACACAGCTTCAGCACTTAATATCATGATCTGTATGTTGTTTACCCACGTTCCAAGTCATAGTCAAGTGACGTGATGTATACATTTACCTCTGTGACCACTGGTCTGCGAAACGCCAAGATGAATCTTAAATAAGTTGTCAATACTGATCCCTCGATACAGTACTTCTCGCTCATTGACAGCATATTTTAAAATGAGATGTTCTGATATACGAGTCACATCTGTTATCCTACAAAACTTTGATGCTATACATGGAATTTTCGACCTCGGGTCTTTTTATCTGATGCCTATTAGCTTATATATCAGGTATAATACATTCATTTATCGACACACTCTGCGTTTGATCAGTTAATCGAAGAAGAGTGCCGTTGTATGCGTTTGAGCTGTATCCGCCGGTGGGATATGAGGATACATGCGCCTGGGGACGGTATACAATACCAGGCTGGGCAAAAAAGATGCATGTTTAACTAGTAATGTTTTATGGGGTCATTTTCAGCAGTTTGACTGAAGGTCAGTGCCGAAAAGGGGCGACAGGAGACCCCTCGTCCAATCGACAATAGCGCAGACCGAATAGCAAGCTAGTACAGTGACCATGCGCTTATCATTTGTATCTTGATTGAATATATAGAGTTTATATTGCTGCAATAACTGAATGCGGGTGGGTGGGTGTCTTCAAGTTTGAATACTGATATGGCAGGAGTGAGAGAGTGAGCGTTGCAGTGGCGTACCGACCTCTTATTTTATGTACCCTTCGTGACAGGAACTTTACAGTTTTCTAGTGAATGGCAATGACTGGAGCCGCGAAGCCACAAGTATACGCTCAAGACGTTGCTTGTACCTACGCTAAGACTTCTTCGAAAGAAAGCCATCTAAGATAAAAAATAAAAAGGAAGTATGGCATACCGATAGGCCAGGTGTGAGAAAGTGAGCTGTAAGTGGCGGTACCGACCTCTTTTGTATTATACTACCCTTTTTGTGACAGGAACTTTACAGTTTTGACTTAAAGTTCTCTTAGTGAATGGTAAATAGACTGTAGCCGTAAAGCTGTAATCAGTAGGTTTGAAGACGTTACTTGTACCTACGATATAATTCTTCGAAAAAAGCTGCTACAAGGTCAAACCACAGCTATCTGAGATATCCCAAAAAAAAAAAAAATAATATAGCGGAATGCAGGTTCGAACCAACTGACCAACAGATTTGCAATCTACTACTCTTACCACTGAGCTAATTCCGTTCAAGTGTATATTGTGTTTAACTTTTAATATAAATATCAGTCGTTATTTGTTATCTACTATAAACATGCACGTAAATTTTGTTTGAGAGTGGCTAATAAGCTACGACCAAAGAAAACAATAAACTTCCTATTTCAATCGCAATTCTCTAGAACTTGGTAAAAGTCGTGAGATGAGGGACTTCGGCATTGAGTGTTAGAATATGAGTCTTCCTATAAATATGTGTCCACTACATAATCACTTCTTGAACGGGTTTTTCTGTTTTGTAGGTATATACTAGTGTGGTAATGATTTTACCTTTATCGTGTATCATCATTGCTTGATATTGATTTTATCTGCTCGGTGTTCCCAATACTGACTCAGGCAGGTTGGTGGTACAAGGTCGAGGGTCATTGTGACGGGTCCAATAAGTCCGGATTAACGATTCCCGAAGACCCTCTACTATGTTCCGGGTCTTCTTCTTATGTGGTATTC
>LUCW03001417.1:65000-86745 GCA_001586965.3 Sphaeroforma sirkka | reverse complement strand
GTTGGGTTCTTGCCTTTTGCAGCCTGCTCTGTAGCACGACGCTCAATATCCTCTGGTGGATACGGTCCCATTTGCACTGTTCAGGCAAAATTGACTACATTGCCGATGGCTTTGGCGAGTATTTACAAACTGTCAATGGGTTGTTGTAATGTTGTTGTACGTCAATGATGTGTTTTAAACCTTTTCTCAATCTTACTAAGATTTCTTTTAATGACTGAACAATGCAGTGGTTCAACAAGTTCTACGTTGTTTCAGCATCATTCCTGTACTCGGCGATGATTCTTCGTGAGACAAGTCAATTGTTCCATCACCGGAACACTACTGATCTTTAAATGTCCTTTCGCTAGTTTGCAGAAGGTAGGATCTACGGTCGCCTGAATTTCTCTCGTGAGAGTAGATTTGATTTAACTGTAACTCTGGTGTCCATGCGACTCAGCGTTGATGGTTGAATTTGATATAGTCGTGCGTCGATTGTTCTGCTCTGAAACGACACATTGCCTTGTATAACGTCCAAAGGCTTTATGCCTCGTCCAACCCCAAAATCTGGACGTTCTTGAGAGCTTTTTGCGAAGGGCTCCCTTAGTATCGAGCTCGAAGAAGTTGCTGAGATTGTATCGATTGGAAGGCCACTCCTGCCGGCTGCACGGTTTCCGTGGTTCATGTTTGTTCGCTGGGAGAGACTCACGCGTCAGCCTCAACGTCCCCAGAACCCTTCGCAGCAGGGCCTCGGCGCATGCCAAGTCATTCGTCTCTACCGAGCCACAAAGTTCTACAGAGAGCTGGAACATACGAGCATGTAATCTACTTTCTGGCGTGGGATGTGTACTCTGTTGGGAAAGTTTAATACGCTTGTCCAACGACACAGCTTGACTCGATCAAGAATTTTCTGCGTGGGCAGCGTTTCCTAGCGCATCCTGTTCGAATTGATTATTCTGTTGGAACGACGAGTTCAATCTATCCTGGAGGCTATCCACGCGTCCCATTATTTATCCAGAGGTGTAATCTAACTCATGGTATGATTGTCCCACGCATCTGATGCGGAATTCAGGTTGTCGGGAGACCAGGTGGTTACGACCGTCTTGGAATTCGACCATTGTTGGAGATTGGTACATTGACTCTTGGAGTCAACGTCTCGACCTCGCCTTTTCTAACCCCCCCCCCGTATTAAAGTATTAAACGCGGACGCTTTCTTCCTGTGGTTTCATCTCGTGATTTCACCACTGTGGTACTGTCGTCGTTCGTGGTGTCTCGTACAACTGCTGCAGGGTCTAAGGTACTTGTCGTGTGACCTAGTCGGGTTAGGGGCACGTGTCTCACGTTCTATAAAATCAATGTCGCTATTCGCTTAAAGGGGCTTGACGTTGCTGTTGTGATGTCAATGCTCGCCGTAGTAGCACTTGGTTAGCTTGGACTCGGCATCGACTCGGCATCGAATTCATTCGTTGGGTTCTTGCCTTTTGCAGCCTGCTCTGTAGCACGACGCTTCAATATCCTCTGGTGGATACGGTCCCATTTGCACTGTTCAGGCAAAATTGTTGTTGCCGATGGCTTTGGCGAGTATTTACAAACTGTCAATGGGTTGTTGTAATGTTGTTGTACGTCAATGATGTGTTTTAAACCTTTCTCAATCTTATACGCTATACATTGACTTGTTATCGCCACTCGTGTTGTCAGTGTGTGTCATACGTGTTCCTCTGTTACCACACAAGTGGGTTGATGGCTGTGGAATACTTCCTCCTCCGATACTGTACACGAGACTTGATGTCATCCCCGGGTTGCTCTCTCAGGGTATCGCTTACCTATTTACCCTCCTCAGGTGTCATATTGGGTGCTCCTTACTCTCAACTAATTAGCCTCCGTACTCCCATGGCATTGCTCACCGCACCTCGCATTTCAATCATTAATATCATACTCCGAGATACCACTATAGACAGTCACTATTGTGTAGTTCTTGGCACTGTGATACTCAGATGCTCCTCCTTATGTCCTGCTTGATTACTATCTCATTTGTTCTCCCTCATTGAGAACCCGTTTTACCCTTAGGCCATCTTCTCCACCTTGACTTTGGCGACTTCATTTCCTTGCTCAATGTCACTTAAATTCTCGCACATATACTCGTACTTGTATTATCAATAATCGAAAACACACACTGTGCCATATACACTACGACCACAAGCATTACACTGATTACCCCATACTAATTTACCAGCTCATGTACAATTACTATCCTCACTTGCATGTACAACTTTGGTGTGCAGATCTCATCTGATCAGTATGTAAACTTCGATGGAAATTACTAGGTTTCAAACTATATTAAACTAAAATACAATTTAGTCAGTCAGGATTTAGCAGTGGTAGCTTGTGTAAGAATGATCGGGACTGCCTCTTGTTAAGAGCCTAAATATCCTCGATCACACAGGGCGTACCTCTAGCTGTTCTTTATTGAATAATTTTCACTAGAAGTACTAAGTGTTCATGACCACTTGCCTAATTTGTAAATAGACATAATAACGTAAGTCACGTTAATACATTAGCTGATATAAATAAAGTTCCATCTGAAGAAAAGTTAAAAAAAGAAAAAGACTTATTGGATTTTGGAGATTGGCGGGAGGACCGAAATCTATAAGTAGTAGTTCGGAGATTATAAAATTTAGTTTATAATATCCTACATCTACTAATGTCTCAAATAGGTCCAAGTAGATGAGTCATACCAAGTACTCAGGCTATTGGAGCCATCAAAGTGAATTTAGAACACTTTGGAAATATTGGAAAAAGAGCTTGTACTAAATTATTTAAAATACAAATAAAAACCAATGTATTATCTCAATTGATCTTGATATTTTAGACTGACCGACCGGAGGCCGTATTTCTACATAGCCCCCAGTAGCTTTTAGAACTACGAACGTACGTTAAGATACGATCTAGTTGATAAAGCGAAAACCAAAGTAAAAACGGTTTCGGTCATGACTTATCGCGTAAGTATGTGCCTATATGTACGAGTTCAAGACTCATGTTGTACTCTATGTCGTTTAGTATTTGGTCCAGTAACCATTTCCGATGTAGGCACCTTACGTTTATTATTTGGTAAGGTATTAGCCAAAGGCTGTTCTTCATTAGTAAGTAAGTTTGAACAATTTTCTGCACTGTTGGTAAGCAGATCAGAAAGTTTAGTCACGTAGGAAGTAGGTGGCAAATAGGGAATTTCAGATCCGTCAGGGTTTGTAGTCACCTGAGGAAACCCTTTTCGTTTATCTCGTGTGTTCTTATGTAAACGCTTATTCCATTTCTTATTAAAGATACGAAGAAAGTCGCGAGATTCACGAAATGCATCGGAGGTTAGCCAAGCTACTGTCCCATCCATGAAACGGGTCTTGTAGTAAGTGTAACCGTCTTCGGATGTTTTATCAATTATATCTTTGACTTGTGACTCCATAACTGGTATATCAGAATCAAATGAGCGAGCGAATGAGAGTTCGGAGGTAGGGATACGGTGAGTGCCTAGATTGGTTGCGCTAGTACCATCAATGTTATTCACTTCGTAAGTATCACTCTTCTCATCATGGTAGGAAATAACAAAAGGTCCTATCGTCTTAGAAGAGAGTTCGGTAACGTTGGCGTTTCGATTTATAATGTTAACGTAATCGCCGACTTTGAACTGAACAATGTTCTTAGTGTTATTCCATCGGTCATACGCTTTAAGTAGGACGCGATTCTTGTGCTCGAGTAAACAGGGGTAAACAACGTTCTGCATATGCTCGATCTTTTGTAGCCACGGGGTAGCGTGTTTCTCGGGCGCAGTTTTATCAAACGTTGCTTGTAATTCACTATAGCGGCCAAAGAAATAGTGAAACGGAGTGTTCCAGTTTGAGGATTCATGCAGTTATTCATTTGAGTCTGAACCCATTTCAAATGATAAGGCCACATATCCTCAACGTCGTCTAGTGCGGTACGCAAGAGTTTCTTAAGTTCTCTATGACGTGTCTCATTTGCACCCTGCGTATGAGGTTTGTAAGGAACACCACGCCTATGGGTCATGCCTGATACGAGTATAAGTGCCTCCATTACGTCGGTACAAAACTCACTACCGTTATCAGAACATAGTACTCGGGGAAACCGAAGTCATTAAAGACGTGATAGCATAATTCTGCCACTGTTTGTGGACGTTTGTTCGGTATTGCATAAAGCAAGTTATAGCCCGAAGCCACACATAAGAAATGACAGATATATACATCGCCAGTATGCTTGGATCGCGGGAGTTTAACCAAATCGACTATGACTCGGCGCATCGGTTGGTCTTCTGTCACACTTTTTAGGGGTGCCCAACCGTATCGCTTGATCTGGTTCTTTTCACAATCAGTACAGCGTCGGTATACTTCACGTATGGTTTCTTTCAGCGCCGGGTGATCAAGCCCTGCACGAATAGCCATTTTATAAGTATGCTCATATGCTCGATGCGTTAAATTATGTATAATTTTAACTCTACTTTCGAGCTCCTCTAAGTCAGTCAGATTCTGCGTAACGCTGGCTGGATGAACCATAGTCCTGTTGGAAAGGGCAACCTCAGTATCAGGAGGGTAGAGTCCTGAGATACATAATTGACAACATTGGATTGTTGAAGTATCTTCTTCAGTTGTTTCGCAACTCCTGGCTGTTCTTTAAGCAGCGCTTTAAGTAGTTGAGTGCGAGCTTCAGGTTCTCTTAGAGTTTTGAGTCTTTGATCCATGGCCTTAGCTAGTTCCATGTTTTTTACGATCTAATGCCGTTTCAATCGGCATTACCTCGACTGCAATCTTGTTGGGTGCATGTGTTGTACGAGTCTTGAGCTTTTGTTC
The DNA here is from genome assembly GCA_001586965.3 of Sphaeroforma sirkka. Lineage (NCBI taxonomy): Eukaryota > Ichthyosporea > Ichthyophonida > Sphaeroforma > Sphaeroforma sirkka. The sequence goes on along the minus strand of LUCW03001417.1, from coordinate 81,913 downwards.
AAACTCTTTAGACTCCTCTAGTTTAGCTAAGAATTCGGTAGAGGGTTTCCACTTAGTGGTACCTGCAGGACCGATGCGACAAACAATGGTGTGTTTCCAAGGCGTCTTCTTAATAGAATAGGATCCCTGATACAAGAACGTGTCGGTTTCACGGTCGACATAAATAGGTTCGTCTTGAATCATATTAATTAAATCACGTATCCATGGGTCGGAGTTACGTAAGGGACAACACAGCGTAATGGTAGATTTAGTAATATTAACATAATTTAACAACTGTGCGATAAGTTGACAAGGTGGGTTAGCCCACGCATTATGCTTTGATAAGTCAAGCTGAAATGCATCACCTTTAGGATGAGTCAACGACCTATATTCAGAAACCTGTTTGTTATGTTCTGCGGCGAACATATCAACAGTAAATGGACCCCATCGTGATTGAGTGAGGTTAAACCATTTCTTATTTAGCATCCAATCGGTTGCTAATAACTCTTTGACTGTTTTCTGGTAGTCGGGCACAAGTCGAGAGAGCATGTCAGGAAGATGGTTATGTATTCCTGGAATGTGTGTTATATTAAAAGCGAACTTGGCAATAATGTCATGCCAGCGGCTCACCAACTGTGAATCAGGGTTCATATCTTTTAAGTATGTTAAAGACTTTTGATCACAGGCGACAGTAAAGTAACTTCCATAAAGGTAGTCTTTAAACTGTCTTAGCGCAGTAACTATAGCAAGGAGCTCTTGTTTAACGGTAGGGTAATTCCGTTGACTCTTATTATAACTCTTGCTAAAGAATTGTATGTAGCGCGGTTTACCATTTATCGTTTGGTAAAGCACTCCAACTACCGCTCGATCTGAAGCGTCGGTTGCTACTTGGAATGGGACACCATCCACAGGGTACTGCATGATGGGTGCGTCCATTACTTTACTTTTGACTAGTTTAAATGCATCATCACATTCTTTAGTCCAAAGCTTTCCCAAAGGTCCTTTGTGCAGCCGTAGGTGACTGAAAGGCTTTAAGTAATGAGAAAGATGCGGTACCGAATCCGAGAAGAAGTTAACAAACCCACACACAGAGTTCACATCTCTTCCAGTAATTGGTGTTGATAAATCCAACAGAAACTGTTTCTTGCCAGGATCAATTTCTACCCCTGCTGCAGATACTTTGTAGCCAAGTAAGTGTATAGTATCTTTAGCAAAAGAACACTTGTCTTCGTTAATCTTAAGTTTAGCATGATTAAGTCGCTTTAAGACTTCTTTAACGAGTTTAGCATGTTCATGTGCTGTCTTTTTAAAGATAACTATATCATCTAAATAGACTGATACGTTATACGACAGGTCCGCAAATAGTTCCATCATAACTTGTTGGAAGAAAGAAGGTAACATGTGTAAGCCTTCAGGTGCACCTTTAAACTGGTACTTCTTACCTTGCCAAGTAAAGGAAAAAGTATTTCCTATGAGGCTGATATATTTGTAGTTGATGGAATGCAGCTTTTAAGTGTATCTTGGAAAAGATAGTCGCACCCTCCATTTTGCGTAGTATCTCGCTTATCTTAGGTAAGGGAAAACTATGTTGCGGAATTAGTTTGTTGATTGGCGACAGGTCTAGTACTACTCTTGTTTTACTAAACGTTCCATCAGATTTATATTGATCGACCGCTAAGAGAGCTAAGTTAACTGGGGTTGCATCATAATTGATTTCAATTAGACCCTGTTTTAACCAATCTTCGATTTGGGTTTTGACTACGTCTTTGTGTCTCCAACTCACGTAGTTATGTGAAGGACACTTTAACTTAGAGAAGTCGACGTTTGTTAAGTCAAGTCTAACGTACCCATTAGAGAACTTAAACATACACCAGTCAGTTATTGTAATCTTCCTGTTTTGTATAATTAAGTCCATAATTATATCGGTGAAGTGCGGAATCATATCCTTTGCTTCACCTTCCGGAGGTTTAGGTATCTTTAACATATTATCATCTGACTGATCTTTATTCGGGTCTAGCCCATTAGGCAGACCAGTGAGTGTTATACCTAAACTGAGAAGATCAGTCATACCTATAATTAAATCGTATTTCTGAGACATGTCAGTAACGATTAGGTGAGTCTTCACTTCTCTTCTATCTGACAGCATTATGTGTGCATAGTCAATGGCTTGTTCGCAAGTAGTAACTTTGCCATTTCCCAAGATTAAATCAGTTGTTTCGTTATGGACAGCCATATCTATAGCGTAGGCTACTCGGCATGAGATAGCAGAGACTTCAGCCCCTGGATCAAATAGTGCCATAACTTTTTTCTCCATTTACGAAAACTGCTTGAAAGATATGTTCATCTCCTTTGGTATGGATTTTTTGATTGAACATTTTCTCATAATCTTGCTCTAGTGCACACATATGGTACTGTCAGTGCTTAACTTGGACGTCCGGTAAGTCCTTGCAATCCTCTTTGTGCCAACCGTTAGTACCCTTGCAAGTAGCACACTCTTTCATATAGTGTCCAAAATCTGGCTTGCCTGGTGCACACTTAACAGGGTCGTGTCTACCATTCCACTTGCCATTACGTTTTGTGAGGTTGTAACCACGCTTCTTGCAAGGCGCTCTCACCTTCTTTTCACCTTTCGGTTCGGTAGAAGTAGAGCCAGTACCCCCCTCCAGTAGTAGTGCGAGGTTTCTTAGTACTACGCGCAGTATTAGTCTCTACTGCGTTTCGCTTAGTGGGCTGGGTGTAGCTCGTGGTACTAAGTACTCTAGTAGAGGAATTGGTATGCTTGTGTACTATCTTCTCAAAGACAGACCAAGGCATAGATCGCAAATCACCATAGGCGATGATGTCATCATTGACTTTCTTAAAGAGGTTAGCTCCCAGAGTCTCCATCATCTGACAAATTAATAAATATTCGCCAGTATAGGTACGACCACCCATCCGAGTATTCATATGTGTCATATGAGCTAGAGCACCTCGAATAGTGGTATCGTTCGCAAAGAACTTGCGAGACTCTAGAAGTTCACGGTCACGTGCATCTTCAAAAAAAAGGTGTTAAGTATATTATCACGCAACTGGTGCCAGGGTAGGGCTTTCCAGTTGGGCTCATGAGCCTTCAAGATAGTTCGCCATTCACCTGGCTCACAGAAATGAATAAAGGCATTCATCATCTGCTTATCCCTAAGGCTGGCAGACTCCTTAAGTTGGTCGAAGGCCTTCAGTGTCTCCACTGTACTCTCATTAGTAGAGAAATCGACCTCAGCCTGCGCGTTACCTAGCTGCTTTATAAAGCTTGGTTCTAAGTGTTCACGAGGCTCATGCTCAGTGCTACGGGCTGCTAGTGCCAAGATGGTGTCTATTTCCTTTCTCTTGTTATCGATTAGATAGCGAATGTTATCCGCTTTCCTATCGTCAAGGTCAGAGTCATTCAATAGACGGTCCTCAAGGACTTGCATACCAGAGCGCAATAGCCTGAGACGAGTATGTCTGGTTCTCACTTCCTCATCCTCAGGATTAGAGCGGGAACTCTCTAACGAGGTACTGGTGTAGCGATTGCCAAAATCGTGATTACCAGGGTTAGTTGGCAAATGAGGGTCGATATTACGAGGATGGTAAGCCTCATCGAGTTCCATACGATCATATCCTCTGACAGGGTTAGGTTTGTCAAGAGGATGGTCGATGGTAGCATCAGAGCTATAGAGATTAAATTTTGAAATATTTCTTCTCTCACCAGTGGTAACTGGCTTAGTGGTACACGTACTGGCTGGTAAACCAGTAGGTCTCGGGTTCGAAACTCGGCCCGAATTTTTCTTCTTCTTCGGTATAGGAAGAATATCAGCCAAGTGGGACACGGTAGAGGGTCCACAACTGCTGCTGCCGCTAGCTCCTTCAAGAGCGCTTCAGTGCGGTTCAATTGGCGTCGAGATTGAGAGGATCCAACCACTCGTTGTCGAGTTATGGCGTCCTCAGCTTCGGCCCCAAGATTTGAGCTGAATGGAATGGCTTCTCCATCGATGGCGAAACCGAAATTTTCGGACAGGTCCAATACTTCCTTTTCACGCCGGATTTGTGCTGGAGTGTCCTTTAGATGTGGAGTTATAATGCCCCGACATTCGTATCCACAAATTTTCCAGCCTTTCGACGTTTATCCCCAATATTTGACGGCACGTGGTCAGGGGGGCAAGCTGGGGTCCTGAGCTTCACTCCTAGGTGATACACGGACGCTGGCGAGCCTTTCCGCGGTAGTAGATACCTCTTCTTCCAAGGCTTTAGGATCCGACGAGTCATCCTCAGAATAATCCTCTGTACCAACCTCAGAATTTGCTTCCCCAACAGTATCCTCGGCAGGCTCAACTCCAGACAGGCTAGGTGTTTCCACAGGGACCTCAGGAACCTCGGCAGGCTTAGCAGGCTTAGAGCTAGCGGCTTCCTTGCCTTTAGAAGTACCCTTAGCCATAGTATTTGCTGGATAGTAAATCGATGTCAGACAGTCTAGAAGCAGTACACTACTGTAACTACTAAATAACTGAAAAATATGTAAACTTCGATGGAAATTACTAGGTTTCAAACTATAATAAACTAAAATACAATTTAGTCAGTTAGAATTTAGCAGTGGTAGCTTGTGTAAGAATGATCGGGACTGCCTCTTGTTAAGAGCCTAAATATCCTCGATCACACAGGGCGTACCTCTAGCTGTTCTTTATTGAATAATTTTCACTAGAAGTACTAAATGTTCATGACCACTTGCCTAATTTGTAAATAGACATAATAACGTAAGTTACGTTAATACATTAGCTGATATAAATAAAGTTCCATCTGAAGAAAAGTTAAAAAAAGAAAAAGACTTATTGGATTTTGGAGATTGGCGGGAGGACCAAAATCTATAAGTAGTAGTTCGGAGATTATAAAATTTAGTTTATAATATCCTACATCTACTAATGTCTCAAATAGGTCCAAGTAGATGAGTCATACCAAATACTCAGGCTATTGGAGCCATCAAAGTGAATTTTGAACACTGGAAATATTGGAAAAAGAGCTTGTACTAAATTATTTAAAATACAAATAAAAACCAATGTATTATCTCAATTGATCTTGATATTTTAGACTGACCGGAGGCCGTATTTCTACACATGTTATTAGTGAGCGTATTAGTTTGGTATTACGGAATCATATACAGAAGCTAGAATGAAACTTACGGCTCGGCGGGAACATCATAACGATAATGAGCTCTTGAACCATATTCTGCTGGTATATATTAGGGCGTGGGAACGATTACAACGGTCTTCGTGCGAATACGTCTTTACTGTAGCACAGTAGTTGCGTTGCGTGCACCGTGACAGTGCAAAATCACAGGCCTGTTCTTTGTTGTTGTGCACATTATGTGCCATCGTGAATCAATTTTTACTTCTAGTAGTTGTGTTATCAGAACACTCGATAGTGGCAAGCCTAGCCAAAAACGGAAGCCGACGCCTCCTGAAAATTATATTGTGAGATGACATGGAAAGCACACCTTCAAAACTGATCACATAAAAGGCCCGACTCTATTTCAAAAATGAAGTAATTCGCATTTGACCTTCATAAGTCTATGATGCATATTTTGATTATCTGCCATGTAAAGGTGGTTTAGCCAGACTGACTGCAAAGTACTATGATACAAGTATACGTGAATAAGTCGATATAAGAAATAATAATAAAAGTTTGGCTTCAGAGGACTGAGACACCGGCATATTTGGGTGCATTCCTATCTCAACGACTTTGGCCCAAATATATTTCAGGTGTCAAACAATTGATAAACGGTATCGATTGGTTACTTTATCACTTCAAAATGGACGGCTAAATACAGTTGGCTGACCAGGAGGACTCTCAATTGTCCTGTTTCATAGTAGCAATCTTGCTATGTAATTTTCGGATTTATTTCATAGTACATCTTTAAGTTCGAGTCCCTTTTATCGAGCCTCTTGTATTAGTATGTTCAATGTATGATGGAAAACTATTTAACTAGAAAGGCCACTCACTGACTACTTAAGTGTCTTATAGCTCTAAAGTATATTGAAGTATTACCTGGTTACCAAAGTTACTTTATTGAGGAAATACTATATCTACATGGCTTACATTTAGAGACTTTTTTATGTACATTTGTGACTTTCCAGTGCTGTAATTTCTTTGATGACGCAAAGAAGAAAAAATAATAATACTTATATCAGGTGTGTGCCAATAGACAGCCGACTCACACATCTGCAAATTCTTGTGTGGATGTATATAACAAAAATAACCCTATGTATGTAAAAGTCCAAGAAATGCACACAGCTTCAGCACTTAATATCATGATCTGTATGTTGTTTACCCACGTTCCAAGTCATAGTCAAGTGACGTGATGTATACATTTACCTCTGTGACCACTGGTCTGCGAAACGCCAAGATGAATCTTAAATAAGTTGTCAATACTCGATCCCCGATACAGTACTTCTCGCTCGACAGCATATTTTAAAATGAGATGTTCTGATATACGAGTCACATCTGTTATCCTACAAAACTTTGATGCTATACATGGAATTTTCGACCTCGGGTCTTCTTTATCTGATGCCTATTAGCTTATATATCAGGTATAATACATTCATTTATCGACACACTCTGCGTTTGATCAGTTAATCGAAGAAGAGTGCCGTTGTATGCGTTTGAGCTGTATCCGCCGGGTGGGATATGAGGATACATGCGCCTGGGGACGGTATACAATACCAGGTTGGGCAAAAAGATGCATGTTTAACTAGTAATGTTTTATGGGGTCATTTTCAGCAGTTTGACTGAAGGTCAGTGCCGAAAAGGGGCGACAGAGACCCCTCGTCCACCGACAATAGCGCAGACCGAATAGCAAGCTAGTACAGTGACCATGCGCTTATCATTTGTATCTTGATTGAATATATAGAGTTTATATTGTTGCAATAACTGAATGCGGGTGGGTGGGTGTCTTCAAGTTTGAATACTGATATGGCAGGAGTGAGAGAGTGAGCGTTGCAGTGGCGTACCGACCTCTTATTTTATGTACCCTTCGTGACAGGAACTTTACAGTTTTCTCTAGTGAATGGCAAATAGACTGGAGCCGCGAAGCTGCCACAAGTATACTTCAAGACGTTGCTTGTACCTACGCTAAGACTTCTTCGAAAGAAAGCCATCTAAGATAAAAAATAAAAAAGGAAGTATGGCATACCGATAGGCCAGGTGTGAGAAGTGAGCTGTAAGTGGCGGTACCGACCTCTTGTATTATGTACCCTTTGTGACAGGAACTTTACAGTTTTGACTTAAAGTTCTCTTAGTGAATGGTAAATAGACTGTAGCCGTAAAGCTGTAATCAGTAGGCTTGAAGACGTTACTTGTACCTACGATATAATTCTTCGAAAAAGCTGCTACAAGGTCAAAACCTCACAGCTATCTGAGATATCCCAAAAAAAAAGGTAATATAGCGGAATGCCGGGTTCGAACCAGCGACCAATAGATTTGCAATCTACTACTCTACCACTGAGCTAATTCCGTTCATGTATATTGTGTTTAACTTTAATATAAATATCAGTCGTTATTTGTTATCTACTATAAACATGCACGTAAATTTTGTTTGAGAGTGGCTAATAAGCTACGACCAAAGAAAACAATAGACTTCCTATTTCAATCGCAATTCTCTGAACTTGGTAAAAGTCGTGAGATGAGGGACTGGCATTGAGTGTTAGAATATGAGTCTTTAAATATGTGTCCATCACATAATCACTTCTGAACGGGTTTTTCTGTTTGTGGTATATACTAGTGTGGTACGATTTTACCTTATCGTGTATCATTGCTTGACATTGATTTATTCGCTCGGTGTTCCCAATACTGACTCAGGCAGGTTGCGGTACACATCGAGTGGGTCATTGCATTTTGGTCCAATAAGTCCGACAACGATTCCCGAAGACCCTCTTGCTCATGTTCCGGGTCTTCTTCATGTGGTATTCCCATTGTGCATCAGTTGGTATAGGTGCATTTATTATACTTGCTAAGTATATGCCCAGATATGGTAAAATGTCCATATCTAGTGTGACATATAGATATTTTTTGTCTAGGAGGTCGGGTACATCAAAGCAATTAAATGTTATTCTTTTTCCATAGTTTGTATCACATACTTCTCCTGAGCCTGTACGTTGTACTCTGTAGCCTGGCTGCGCTTTGACTGCCAGGCATGTCTCAGTTAATGCACTTCGGTCCATGCATGAGCATTGGAAATGTAATGTGTGCATTTCTATTAATTTGTATGTCTATGTGTGAACCTTGGTCTCGTGGGTAATAAAAAAATAAAAAAATATGTGTAAGTAATGTCATTTGCATTTATGTGTGTGCATTCACAATATCCACCTATATCCACCATGTCAGCGTATCTCGTCCAATACTTGTATCTTCCTTCCCTCGGTGATTTCCCCACGTGGACAAGTTGAGTTACTTTGCTGCACGAGATAAATCTTATTCTTATTTATTTATTTCCCTCTTAGGACACTTGCTGAATTCATGAGATGAGGGATCTGCACCGAATTGCCGGCTTGCCTTAGCCCTCTATGTGCTGGGTTGTTATTTCCTGTGCTATGGGACGGCCTCATCCTTGACCTCCATCTTGTGGTACCCTTCCTGTCAGTGAACCCCCTCCTATATTGCCAAGATTTGGACGTTGCCCTCGAGATTCTTGACTGGCTACTCTCTAACACGTTTGCGTTATATTCGAATGCAGTCAGCTTGTGCTATGGTTGCTTGTCTGAATAGATCTTCTGTGAGTTTATAGTAAATCTTCTCTGATACGCAGACAAATGCCCACTACTCCTGCCAGGCTTGGTTTGAGCTTAGATTAGTCTACCTGGTTGCGCTTGCTGTCCGTATATCACAAGTGACAAGTAACGTGAGCTTTTGAGAAGTTACAGATTGATAGGTTTTCTTGCAAGATTCATATAGCGCATTTCAAGCTTTCAATCGTTCTGTTCGTACATCTATATTTATTCTGCTGTCACGAAAGCCGTTCAGCCACTTCTCCAGTAAGTAGTTTACTGGGGTTACTGGGGTTCTGCGCAAATTGTCGAAAAGAAAGATATTACAGTCCTCGACATCTTCCACAATTGTTTGAAATTCCGCAGTTTTGTGAGTGCTGTTCTCGATACTTGAATCGCATCAGTTTGTCTTAACAACTCTTGTACTAGTGAGTTGTATTGCACCAAGGGCATGCTACTGCTCAAGGACAGATCTTTCACAACAGACACAAATTCTATTGTGTAGCGACAGTCCGATATGCTGATGTACTTGTTGACTGGCCACTTGGGGAACGTACCCATCTTGAGTGGGTTGTTCATCTCAGAATCAGAGATATTTTCCCCTACATTTTTTCTGATTAACAACCCTAGTTTGCTAGTAAAACCACTGATTGCAATGCACTTATAGTGATCATTCTTATCACAGTTCTCCGTATCTTTATTGTATAGCTTTGTCAACCATTGATCTACTTCTGATATCAATCGTTATGGTTACTCTGCCTGTACTGCATTTCCAAGTTTGTGTATGTCAGTGTTCTTTTCACCTTTATTTTATCCACCAATATGGCAACAATGTATGCACTGCCATCGTGGATGGTCGGATCGATTGACACGTTGAACTTCCTCATTGTGGGGTCCAATGGTACACCTCTATGTGTGGTTTGGTCGTTCATATGTTTTCTTCCTCTCCGTAACTTGGGAGTGGAGTTACTTGATGCGACCACATTGCAGTGTGAGTATTTGTGAAGTGTCTTGCTTGTTTGTTCACTGCAGTAAATTCTAGGAGAGTTTTCCTCCCTCCCCCAAGTTCACACGACACGTAGATGGGAATTTTGCCTTGTGCTCATGGAAGAGTAGGCTACTGCCACCTTGAAATAAATGAGACTATCCCTATTGCGAATCGTGGGCTTGATTGGCGACATATAACAATATTACCCGACATTTTAAATATATATTTACATATATATATATATATATATATATATATATATATATAAACACACACACACACACAGACACACAGACACACACACATATATATATATACATACATATATATATATATATATATATATATATATATATATATATATATATATACACATACACACACACACACACACACACACACACACACACATACATATATATATATATATATATATATATATATATATATACATTAATGCTTGCCGTTGGTACCCTTGTACTTTTTTAAAGTCGCATTACCCAACATTGATACTATAATCAAAAGTGACGCTTTAATACAAGGGAAGCTACATAAACACCGGAAACCCTACACGTTTGTTGGTCATTCACTTTGTCCTTATACAGTAACAAAATACAAAACTACTTATAGTCTGGTTGACAACAATACCTTATAGTGTGTTCTCAGTGAATACCAAGCTTCTTTTTTTCCGAGTCCTGGCTGAATTCTTTGTGAGCTCCTTTCCGGATTTCCCGGGTTTCTTCTCTTCTATGGCTACTTCCAACCTTTGCTTGGTTTCGGCTTGATATTTCTCTTTCAATTCATCTGAATTGTTTATTTAAACTAGCTGACTAACACTAATATTCTCTAGCGTTACGCGTATTGACCGGTGTGTATTGTGTTTCAACCTGTTCAAATCAAACAAAACTAACACATAAGTCGAGTCCGATGCTTTATTACAGCGAATCGGGTTGAAACAAGCACGGTTGTCGATGTTTTTGCTTTTCGTGTTTTATTTGCCCACTTTTCAATCACATAAGAAGCCGAATTCGTTTATTGTTGTTTTTGTTCGCATGTTTATTGGTGCTGGTTCTTTCCTAGGAGGCTATAAACACGGTCAGTGGAAATCCATCATCGACATCCACCAATATGGGTGATAGTGAAAAGGTTGCTTGGCTTATAGTTGGTGCAAAGTTTTATCAACATTATTTCTCTGGACGTCATAATATTGTTGTTCGTCATATTATTGTTGTTCAGTGTATGTAAGAGTGCCAATAACGGCTTTCTTACAAACTCGAATCGAATTGGGTCAAGAGTGCACGTTAAATTCTCGACTATTGCCCAGATACAAATCATCATTTATGATGCTTAGAAATATAACTACAATTATGCACACTGGACGTCAAGTGTCACTGCAGATACGACGCATCAACAGAGGGTCACCATACTCGCGCCATAAGCGGTAAAAAATCATACAAGACACTCAGAAGAGGTTTAAGGGGTTATGTGCATATAAGTCCGACACTCAGTAGTAAGTATCACATCAACAACCCCTACCACACGTCACACCGCTGCACCACACTCAGATACGAATTGCCACACAAATACCCAGAAATAACATATCATTGATCTTCACACGAAATTGTCACTTTACACATAACATAATCACGGCACAATTAGAACGCGTATATATACCTACTGTATTCGTCGCCCTAGACGAAGCGGTTTGAAGCAGCCAATCTCTCCCTTGGTTCAATTCACAAATAAATTACCGAGCTCCGGCTTCATCGGCCAGACACCAATGGCTTCAACGCAACAACGCTTACGCACCTCATCATAGCACATGATGATACCCGCTAAACTAGTTACATTAACAGAACTATTTTAATTTGATGGTTTAAGCGCCACAACACCGACCTCGGCGCTGATCATAAACTATTATGTGAAAAGTTCGAATCACCCCAGAGAGACCATCAAAGTCTCTTCGAACGGCTGAGCAAAGCGTAATAAGCTCTACGAGCAGGTCGAGAAGTCTACAGAAATTTGAACGCAATAGAGAATGAACTGTAAGAATTAAGTGTCGAACTGCAGGGGGCTTATGATGAAATCGAGGCCACAACAAAGTCAACCTCGTTTACTGAAAACCAAGGTATTAAATCGATCCACCTGGCCTCTTCGTCCTACTGCTACAGCTCACGCCTGTACTGTAGGAAGCGTTTGTTCCTGTGCAACTGTTTCATCATTGGCGATCACCTTAACGTTTGCCTTAGTTTGTGGGTTCCCTGCCATGTAAGTTGAAACAAAATTTGCGTGTATGAATAAAATAAATAAAAAACAATAACTGACAACACATGAACGGAATTAGCTCAGTGGTAGAGTAGTAGATTGCAAATCTATTGGTCGCTGGTTCGAACCCGGCATTCCGCTTTTTACTTTTTTTTTTGGGATATCTCTGATAGCTGTGAGGTTTTGATCTTGTAGCAGCTTTTTCGAAGAATTTATCTCGTAGGTACAAGCAACGTCTTGAATCGTACTGATCATAGCTTTACAGCTGCAGCCTATTTGCCATTCACTAAGAGAACTCTAAGTCAAAACTGTAAAGTTCCTGTCACAAAGGGTACATAATATACGAGGTCGGTACCGCCACACCTCTCACTCCTGGCCTCGGTAACTATGCTTCCACCCACCAACCCACATCCAATCATCTCAACGATATAAACTCTATATATCCAATAAATATACACATGATAGTTGCATGTCCGGTCTGTGCTGTTGTCGGTCGACGAGGGGTATCCTCCACCCCTTTTCCGGCGCTGACTTTTAGTCAAGCTGTTGCATACATACCTGTAAAAGATTAATACGATTGGTAGAATATACTACTTCGTGCTCAACTTGGCAGTGTATATCGCATACAAGCGTATATACTGCCATAGCCTACCTCGCGGATACAGTTTTAGTGTACACAATGACATTCCACTTCGGTTCGCTGATCATATGCTATGCTTGAAAAATTAGTAGATTTTTATTTTTAACGTAGACTGACTGGTGGAGTGTAGGGCGGTAGACTCAATTAAAGTACAAATATATTACTATTTCTGACGCCATCTGTGGTTTATCACTTTGTTTGTCATGCGTGCCTACTAATAATGTCTGCTATGCATCGTATTCTGATAAAAAAAAGGAGTGATAGACTTTGAACTGTCTCCTTGCCTTTGTGGGTGACTATGTGTTTAGACAATTCATCGTAAACCAACCCCATTAATTGACGTTTATCTCCAATTCACGCACTTTGCTTCATGCACTTTGAAATTCATTAAATACTTCTATCATCATTGATCACTTGATATTGGTCCGATAATCGGACAAAAATTATTCTTCAGTCCAGGAATCCAGCTTCACTTAAAAATCGAATAGCGACTGATATATTGATAGTTGTAGCACATAAATATGCAAAACTGTTTAAGAGTTATAAGAATAGTAGATAGTATGAATTTGATACATATTGCCAGCTCATTTTCCAAATCATTGACTGGTCATACAATATCTACAGCCCGATTGTCGCCATCACGATCGTCAAGGCTTTTATAAGAAAAGTATGATCACTGAAAGCTTATCAGCGATCAACAGAACGAACCACGCGTTAAACCCACTGACATAATAATGGTCAACATAGCAAAACTCTATGGCCACATGTCAACTAACGAAAGTGCGGCATCAATTTTAATAATTCTCAAGCTGGAAATTGTACTTTAATCATTGAAGATGCATAAATTGTGAAGCAATTGTCGAGTCCTACATATGCCTGCTTCGAAACTTGGCAACTATAAGATTATAGATCCCAACTTGTCCGCCTGACAAAACCAACAAAAGAGCTCATTCTCGAATTTGCACCTCTAGTCATATTCAATATCACTATTAGGCGATAACAAGAATCGTCCTGTCCATGTTCTGCCAGTACCCGAGAGAAAGGTATATTCCCTACTTGTTTCCCTTCTTCTGCAGGTACAAAAAGGTATTGAGAAGGTGTGTGAGGAAGGTGTATGCCCCTACTTGTTTCCCTTCTTCTGCAGGTACAACAAGGTATTGAGAAGGTGTGGGAGGGTATAAGGTAGCAGTTCCTACTCACACACACACGAATCCTACGAAGTTCCACGCCTAGCTTTTGAGATTTCCCCTAGAGATAAAAGACTGCCGTAATACAGACCGCCTACCTTTTTCTTCTTGGTATTACTCTTCTTTTTGGGTCCCGTGTTTGTGGGGTGGCCATTCGATTGTTCATCGTTGAAATCGGCAATGAGCGCGGCATCAGAGAATGTTTCCACAGGCGCAGGAGTTTTGTGTGCCGATTCGTCGTACGCAGATAGGTCTCCGAGGCCTACATAGTGCGAGACTAGGGTGTAGAACCATGGTAGTCATTTAGTGTTAGGGTCGTTGGCTGCACCATTCTTAATACTAAAAAAGCAAAACAAATATTACTAAGACTCAGAGCCCACTATCGAATTGATCAATCTTATCCAATATTGTCTTCTCAGCTATGCCCAGAATTTATGCCAAACCTACATTTCGAGCCGAAACCTAATTTATCATCGTCGTCGTCGGTGAAGTACGCGTCCCTATCGTCCAGTATCATACCAAGGGAGTCGTAGCGCATCAATCGCGGGCCGAAGTGGATAGTAGAAGGCGCGGCAGCGCTCTTGAACTGAACACCCGAGCCTACGAGCTTGTCAGCTGACATTTTCCTGATACGGAAATAGTGTAGTAAGACGCGGGTAGCAAGATGTACGTGACTGGTAGCAAGACATACGTGATAGATGGTAATAGTATGGTATGTGAAAGAGACAATAAGATACGCATAGCATGCAATATAGGCGCATGTGACAAACACGCACGTCACATAGTCGTAGACACATGAGAGCAATAGTAAGACAAACTGTGATAGAGAAGTGAAAACATGTGCACAAACCATAGAGTATGTCCAGTCTAAGAAGCAAACCACATACAGTACCAGCATCGCAACGATATCCGAGGACGAGCCACTGGGGCACTGCCTAACATTTACGATAAGCACTCAATAGGCCAAGCTACACATGAACTCCATATCAGGCGCGCCTTGATTATGAACGTGAGTCATTGCAGACCATACCATAGGTATTTGTGGAAGAGGATCTCATTACATAGAACGTATATCTAAGATGCATGTGTGTAAATGAACTGAAAGGTACAGAGATACCGAGCATACTTAAGTGTCTCCTGGAAATCAACCCATTTCGGGTTCGTTGATAAAAGGTTCCGCAGATACGAGGAAGGGGCCTCACACTCAGCTTTCAGCCGGATCAAATTACATACCAGCAGCATAATAGGCGTTTTACCTACAAGAGAACCATAGGTGGGTTATATGAATATACATAAGCGCTACTGTTATTCCGATACCCTTGTTGGTATGACTTATCAAACCGTGTATGAATCTGGTACAATTTCAATAAAGGCAAAACCTAAGACACAAAAAAGCAAAGTCTTATCGATTTGTCTTGAGCGCTTGATTCTCGGAACTCACTCCAGACTAGATACACAGAAAAACCCAGAATTAAATGTTTTGAATATGAGCCAGAGAGATGGCCCGAATCTTATTGGGATACCGTAGCCATGAATGAGATGAGCAGAGAAATACAAATATCTAGACGCAGAAATAATTCAACCGCTAGTTTCTATAAAAATCAAAACTAGTCACCTTGTGTATCGGATGTGGTACTTTAGCATATATGCTCAATCTAAACAGAAGAATAGAATAGACTTAACAAGCTGACAAGGTACTCACCAGACGGCCCGGCGGTGAGCTCGTCTACCAATCGTGATACAAGTTTTGGCTTGGAGAAGAAGTTCTTGAGGGTGGTCGTGTGCCCTGCATTTAAAATCATATTCACGAACCTGTAATATAATATATGGAAGATGCTGCAATGCCTGCAATGGGGGTAAAAGACGGAGAGGGTGTCAGAGCAACTACAGATTGAATAAATAACGACGAACAAATCGAGAAACGGAGTCAGTTCATGCGCACAATAAATATTGTTATTGTAAACTGTCTGGCTAGGGTTTTTGTATATTGGGTGAGGAGAGGGAAAGTACCGACCAGGGTAGTCACTTCACACACATACCATATCGGTGAGACCTAATATACCTACTATATCGATGAGAGAGAATATACATACTATATCCATGAGACATAATATACATACTATATCGATGAGAGAGAATATAGTGTTCTGGATGCGGAAGTGCAATAAAACACAAACCCCGAGATGGCGGCAATAGCGCATACCTCCAATGTACGTTCAGGCTGACAGTTAAAGACAACACAGGGCGGATATGATTCCAGGTCACCACACACCTCAAAGGAGAGTATAGGATCCAGTGCAGGTGAACGCCTATAAGCCTCTCATGTAAGCGAACACTACGGTCATAGGCGTTCCTCGCCAACAAACACTCATCACATATGCATCTACTTGGTCCTTGCGTACTACCACGTCACTGGCGTCATACGTGCATATACTACACATAACCACGGAAGTTTCAAACCAGTGTTTTAGGGTTTTAGGGGTTTGACATCTCAGCGGAACCCCAAGAGTCGCCTCTGATGCGCACGCTCCACCACTTACTCATGACTGAAGAAGGATGTCGATATATTCTTCCAGTAGCTCGCTGGTATGCTATCGAGCACATCCGCCTCCGGCAGAGTCGAGTCCTCTGTATTAGGGTAAACGAGGCGGTTAGACTGAGCCATCGAAGTCAGATCATAGCGGTTGTGGTGTAGGTGGGACTTGTATGTACCGAACTTTCGAACAGGGTAGACATTTCACCAAACTCACCTCATGATGGCAGGACAAACTTACACACGAATCCAAAACCTCACTCACCAGTTCGGCTAAATTGCATACACGCATCTCGCAATAATTTGAGTCAAGTCAAACTGCACTGTACCAAATTTTTATCTATGAGTACTTGCCTGTCCGTTGTACTGAGTGTATAGGAACAGTTCAAGACGGACATGCACTCACAGACAGACGAAGAAACGACTACCAAGTACAGGAGTCCCACACTACCTGTAGCCTAAGCGAGAACAGCGTATATGCACGTGTTTGTATCTTAGCGTAGCAGGACAAGACGCGGTTGCTAAATAGATGGTGTTCTCTCATAGCATACAC